>LBNU01009193.1:0-21390 GCA_014162995.1 Artemisia annua | reverse complement strand
AGTCCGAGTTATTATATATCTAAAACAGATAAGTTTAGTTAAAAGGAAAAATCTTAATTTCATTGTATTCCTTTTCCTTCACGGTAAAGCTCAGGAAGTCGATCACCCGAACAAAAGTTGGCCTAGGGCACCTCTCATGTTGAAATCTTCAAATTTACATGATACATATTTCCCAAAATAGAAACCTACAATATTTTCCATATCCTTGGAGTTTTTGTTTTAAAAATATAATATCTGATTTGACACATAAATAAATAAAACTTCACAAACATTAGTACTTATAGTAACTTGTGAATTGTCACTAATCTTATCCTACTACTATCTTATAGTAATTGTTGAACCAAAAAATACGTATATATGATTAGAATCGTTTCTAAGAAAAACGTTGTAATCCTTTTTAATCCAGCAATAGCAATATAATGTCTTGTGTTTAATTATTTGTTTGAGTAATAAGTTTGATTTCAAAGCCGTAAAGTCTCTCTTTCTATACACGTACATGATTAACTTAAAAGCTTTCGTTTACACCCTACTCACTTCTCCCCTCTACCTAATGGAAGTATAGTATATACATACACAAATACAAGTATAAATATCTATATCGTACATAAAACACAAAATTACAAATGGTTTTTAGTTGTTCTATATAGCAAGCGGAAGCACATACAAATCTTCAAAGTCTTCATCATGCATAACTTGAAAACATTTGTAACCATGTTGATAACCTGATTTGCTTTTTAGTGGATATATGCCTATATGGTACTGTTGTGAAGGATGGATGACGTAGTGAATATTGAGATGTTAATGGATACAATTAATGGATATATGGTACTGTTGACAAAAATCACTGATAAACAATAAGGATATAGTGAATGTTGAGGTGTGAATGTGGATAAAATGGATATTATGAATGGTGTAAATTGGACGTGAACCGAGAAAAAAAATTAGGGTTTGTATGGTTGTTTTTAGGAGATAGGTAGGTGTGACCGGGTGGTATAGAAGTGGCGGCTTGATGAAAGACTACGTTTCAAAATAATACTTGCTCATGATACTATGTTGAATAATATTAATCCCGTATGTTACACTTTATTATTAATCACTTTAAATAGAGTGAAAACAACACTGAAAACCTTAACTAGATCTTATGGACCCTAAGCTCATAAGCGGGTTTGGGCCAACTAGTCTAATTATCATTTAATAGTGAACTCCTTGGTTATTTATAGGAGACTGCACTGATAGTCAATCGATTGTTAAATTTGAATGAAAATGTAGTCAAGACTCAAGACAATGGTTTCTCCATCGTGCATTTGATATGGCTTTTGTGCTAACAAGCCTGTTGTGTAAATTGTTTGTAGTTTGGGACTGTCCATCATCTCAAATGTATTCTTTTGTAAGCTGTTATTTGGTTTGTGTTCTAATATATTTCACTCTTCACCTACAAAATAATAATATCGACTAATAAAAAATGTAATTTTATGCTCTAAATGATCCCCAGAAGAACTATTGGTGTTGGACTATTTCCTCTCTAAGCAACCGTAACTACAAAAAATTGGTTCAATATTCACACCTTTTTTTTCACACTTTTAAAAAGTGTGTAAAATTTTATTGATTTATTAACACTTAATATTGTATAAAAAAATAGTTACATCAATAAGTGTAGAAAAAAAATGTAAAACAATAAATTTTCCACGTGTCAAAAAAAAAGTTTACACTTTTAAGTGTGGAGAAATCTAAGAAATGTCCCCACTTATAGGTGTGGACTCAAATTCTCCACACTTCTTTAAAGTGTGGAGGCCCAAATTCTCCGCACTTTCTTAAAGTGTGGGGAATTTGGGTGTTACAAATAATCTCCATACTTAGAAGTGTGGAGAAATCTTATAATTCTTCACACTTAAAAGTGTGAACTTTTTTTTAGACAACTATAAGTGTGAAAAATCTATTGTTTTACAATTTTTCTCGCACTTATTAATGTAACCAAAATTTACACACTATTAAGTGTTAATAAATTAGTAAAATTTTACACACTTTTTAGAAATGTGGAGAAAAAAGTGTGGAAATTGAACTATTTTTTTTTTACTTCGTAAGAATATATGAGAACATTGACCACTCCCCAAGTTTTTCATGATGCAGCTGAGTAGCCATTTGATTGGTAGATAAGTTTAGTCCGAGTTATTATATATCTAAAACAGATAAGTTTAGTTAAAAGGAAAAATCTTAATTTCATTGTATTCCTTTTCCTTCNTAAGGGGTTATTTGTTTATTATCTAAAGTTATCAAAAAACATGGAGATTTATAATTTTGCACTTAACTCCATATAATATTTAAAATTAAACCACTAAAGTTTTATTAATTACCTCCTCTTTTTTGAAGTTTTTATTTTCATAAATTTGACACCTATATTTTTATGTGTTTTTTTTATAAATCAAATTCTCCACCAAATTTATTAAAGTTTGACCAAAATCAATTCAATTTTGACTTTTTATTGGCCAATCATATTGCTCGATTTTGCCTATGTGTCAAAATCGAGCAATCCTATTGATCCAAATTTTTTTCCACTAAGATTGTTTTGTAAAAAAAAACTCCGAAATGATGTAATTCTTTTATTATATAAAAGATTAGAATCGTTTCTAAGAAAAACGTTGTAATCCTTTTTAATCCAGCAATAGCAATATAATGTCTTGTGTTTAATTATTTGTTTGAGTAATAAGTTTGATTTCAAAGCCGTAAAGTCTCTCTTTCTATACACGTACATGATTAACTTAAAAGCTTTCGTTTACACCCTACTCACTTCTCCCCTCTACCTAATGGATGTATAGTATATACATACACAAATACAAGTATAAATATCTATATCGTACCATTTTATTTCTCATTCGATCCTAAGAAAACCGGTAAATCGACAACTAGCAAAATGTTGACTACTCGTAGTTCCTTTTGGGGAAAATCCCTTTTGGTTTTTTGCATTTTCATGTTTTTTTCGTTGGGTTCTTTTGAGATTGAAGCAGCCACCAAGAAGTATCAATTTAATGTGAGTTCATATATATATGGTTTTGGTTTTGCTGCAGTTAGTCACTAGCTAAATCTTCCGTTCATGTTGTAACTATTCTTGCGGTCTGAGTTTTCTTTGTACGTTTAAAAATAATAATATTGTGATATGTGTTATTTTATGAGAAAAAAGGTTGAAGTGAAGAATGTTAGTCGATTATGCCATGCAAAACCGATTGTCACTGTGAATGGAATGTATCCTGGTCCAACGGTGTATGCTCGAGAAGGTGATAGAGTTCTCATCAATGTCACGAACCATGCCCAATACAACATGTCCATTCATTGGTAAGATTTCTATGCAAGTACCTAAATTTTATATCGTTATATATAACACACAACAACTTGAACTATTATAGAACTGTGGACTTTAGGGTATCATTGTGTAATAAGACGTACTTTCCATGTTCTTGTTTTAGGCATGGCTTGAAACAGTATGCAAACGGGTGGGCAGATGGACCTGCTTACATCACACAATGCCCGATCATGACTGGGAATAGCTATGTTTATGACTTCAATATCACGGGCCAAAGAGGAACATTGTGGTGGCACGCTCATATTCTTTGGCTTAGAGCAACTGTATATGGTGCCATAGTGATTTTACCCAAACAAGCAACACCATTTCCCTTCCCACGACCCGATGGAGAGCAAGTTATTGTCTTTGGTAAGAAATTCATCCAAAATTATTTAATTTCTCGTCCAAAAAACACTAAATTTTCTCTAAAAGTAGTACAAAATGTTATACATAGGTGAATGGTGGCATGCTGATGTCGAAGAGGTTGTGAAGCAAGGCAATGCTTTAGGTTTGCCTCCAAATATGTCCGATGCACATACAATCAATGGAAAACCAGGCCCACTTTTCCCTTGTTCCGAGAAACGTACTGCACTTGTTATCTGACTCAATAATATAAATACATTTCAGAAGACTCACTTAATTAGCTTAATCCAGTAACTCGACATTCTTTGGATTCTTAACTCGTTTCAGATACTTTTTCGATGGAAGTTGAGCAAGGAAAGAAATACCTCTTAAGGATAGTCAATGCTGCCCTCAACGACGAACTATTTTTCGCAATTGCAGGACACAACATGACTGTAGTCGAGATTGATGCAGTTTACACCAAACCATTCAGCACAAATGCTTTATTAATTGCTCCAGGTCAAACAACAAATGTACTTGTGTCCGCCAACCAGGCTCCAGGGCGGTATTTCATGGCAGTCCGACCATTCCAAGATGTTCCTATTCCGGTAGACAATAAAACCGCAACAGCAATTTTCCAATATAAAAACATTCCGACAACTATGATCCCAACACTCCCTCATTTACCATTACCAAATGATACTGCATTCGCTTTGAGCTATAACAACAAGCTTCGTAGCCTCAACACTCCTAATTTTCCCGCAAATGTGCCATTAAAAGTTGACAGGCACTTACTTTTCACTGTTGGATTAGGAAAAAATGTTTGTCCAACGTGTATTAACGGCACCCGTCTTTCAGCATCCTTAAACAATATAACATTTGTAATGCCAAAAACTGGGCTTCTTCAGGCTCATTACTTTAACATGAAAGGGGTCTTTAACACAGATTTTCCAGACAAGCCTCCTAAGGCTTTTAATTACACGGGCGCTCCTCTGACCGCAAATCTTTTTACTACCAAGGGGACACGACTAAGCAAGATTGCCTTTAATTCAATGGTTGAGCTGGTCATACAAGATACTAATCTGTTGAGTGTCGAATCACACCCTTTTCATCTTCATGGTTTCAACTTCTTTGTGGTTGGAACTGGCATTGGTAACTTTGATCCTGCCAAGGATCCAGCCAAGTACAACTTAGTTGATCCTCCAGAGAGGAATACTGTCGGTGTTCCTACCGGTGGTTGGGCTGCTATCAGATTCCGAGCTGATAATCCAGGTCAGTTTTTACTTTTTAGTATAAATCAAATATTGGTTTAAAAGGCTCGATAAAGTATCAGTTATGTTAAAAGACCATGTGTTTTATTTTTAACATATAACTTATTCTTGTTTAGGTGTTTGGTTCTTTCATTGTCACTTGGAGTTGCACACTGGATGGGGACTGAAAACCGCGTTTGTGGTGGAAGATGGGCCGGGTAAGGACCAGGCAGTTCGTCCTCCGCCAAAGGATCTTCCATCCTGCTAACGGATTTTGTCTGCATTTCTCAATGAAAACTGCCATTCTTTATGTCGTCTATACCTCCATCAAAGTCAGAATAGGTGAATTGCATTTTACTTTGAGAGTTGAGAAGGAATGTAACAACACAAAATTGTTGTCATGTTTCATACTTCATGGTGTATTGGTTTGTTTTAAATTTTTAATTACTAAAAAAAGAATGCTGATTCATTAAGTTGACAATGTACAAGTTAAACAATATATGCGAATAATGAAGCTTTTCTTTTTAACCTTTTTTCATGTTATGTACAAGATGGCTCTTGGTATTAAAATCAATTAAGACAGCAATCACGTGCATAACCTTGTTGATTGAAATCTACGTGAAACAAACCTATTGTCTTACTTTTGAGTAAGAGTTTTTATCCAGGACACAAAAATTTTGTGAACTATAATCTCGATATTGCTTCTATGTAAATAACGAAACATAAAGGACCAAATATGTACGATAGATAGTTTATAACCGTTTGTTAGTTATTGACGGTTATGGTTGTTAGTTTGTTAGTTATTTTCGGTTATACAAACCGAAGGGACATGTCGGTTCACTGTGAACCTTATATATACTCGACAATGTATTAGTTGTAATGGTTAGACGAAATATTTATTCAGTAAACATTTGCAACTAAATTTCGACTCACATATATTGTGACAACAATTGGCATCAGAGCAAGCGTTATTCGTACGCTCGTTTGGATACCAAAACAATGAACGACAAGGATAACAACGTACGCTGGGAACAATTTGTTTTCAGTGGGATTTGTGTTGCTTTCAAAAGAAAACGACGCCTGAATAATTGGATACGCAAGGGAGATAGTGCACGATCAAACTTGTGTGGAGTTGCAAACGTGGACAACAAACGTATTGGTGGAGAAAACTTTGTTGGTGACTGCCTAACGCGGCAACAAAGGGAAACAGAAAACTCTTGACGCTTGGAAGGATAGCGTGGAACAAGAAAGAAGAGGCTAGCGGAACAGACTTATGTGGGTTTGCTTGTAACGCGACATAGAAGGGAAGTACACGTCGTCTTGTGGTAAAAGACGAGTGGGATAAAACTTTGTGGAACCCGTTGTAAACAAACACAAAGGGAAGAGAAAAACGCGTGGTAAACGTGAGGTTTAAGGGTTGTTGTGGATACGGTTTGCAAGATAACCAAGAAAGAACAAGAGGAAAACAAGAACTTGTTTGTGGAGAGCGTTTTGGAGCGACAAAACAACAACAACAACGAAGAAAAAAACAAACACTCGTTTGTTTTTGGAAGAATACCGAGAGGGGTATTAGTTTTGTGTGGAAGGAGACTTGGAATTCAAAGGCAAAACAACAACAACAACAAAACAAAAGTTTGTTTGGAAGGATACCGAGAACAAAACAAAAGTTTGTTTGGAAGGATACCGAGAACAAAACAAGGTTTGGTTGGAAGGATAACGAGAACATCGTTTGGTTGTTTGGAACAAAACCGAGAACAAGAAAGGTTCTAGGGCACGGTTTGAGAGGAAGAAATTCAAGTCGACACACAAGGAGATAGCAACGTTAGGAACAAGTGTGGAATTCAAGAAAAAGGGACTCGTTTGGTTTGTTTGGGACATAAAGCAATTCGACACAAAAAAATAAAAAGGAAGCCGAGGTTTTTTTTGTTTTGCGAATTGATTTGAAGAAAAAACAGCAACAACAACGAGGCAACATCAAAAAACAACTTGGGTGAACATTGAAAAAGAAAAGCAACAAGTTGTTGGGATTTGGTGATTATTAACGTGGAGACAAGGGAAAGAAAGACGTTGTTGGTATAATTGTCAACATACCGACACACGAGAAGGGAATACATTTGTGTTTAACACAATAACGAGGTCACAAGTCAAAATTTCTGGATTTCTATTGTAATAAGTAGTATAGAAGTTTATTTTTGGTACTATTAGGAAATCCCAAGAACTATTTATTGATCCCATACTATTAGGATTCCCGGAAAAGTATTTCTATTCCCGTATTAGTAGGAATACCATACTAGTTAGAGAATTCCCATACAATTAGAAGGTGAAGATAATAAACACTTATAAGATGGCCAGTGACGATACAACTAGCACTACGACAACACTAAAACCCGTAACAACAATCGCACAATATCAATGCCCTAAATTGAAAACCACAAACTACACAGTTTGGGCTATACAAATTAAGGTTATATTAGAAGCACATGTTTATGGGAAGCAATAGAACCTAAGGAAAACACGCAAGTAGATGATAAGAAGGACAAGGCAACGACGACCTTCCTATATCAAGCGTTTACCGAAGATGTGATTTTACAAGTAGCGGGTTGTAAAACGGCAAAGAAACTATGGGAATCGTTAAAGAAGAGACACGTTGGAGAAGAAGGAGTGCAACAAGCACGGTTACAATCATTAATGATTGGGTTTCAAACACTTCAGATGAAGGAAAACGACACGGTGGATTCATTTACGGCTAAACTAAATGGCTATGCCACTAAGGCAAAAGAATTAGGGAAAACTTGGATGAATCACTTTTGGTACGAAAACTATTAGATTCCACACCAGATAGGTTCATTCAAATAGTAGCATCCATAGAACAAACAAATGATCTCGACGATATTACCTTAGATGAGATCACTGGAAAACTCAAGGCATTTGAGGAAAGGATTGACAAGTGGAAAGCCAGGAAAACTTACTATTCGCACATGGCGAACACTCGAGTAAAGGAAGGCGATTCAGTAAACGCGGAGGTAGATCAAACTTTTCTCGAGGAAACTGGCAGAGTGATAGAAACAAATATGACTCAAAGGAGGAAAGCTCAACTCACAAAGGAAAGTAAAATAGGAATAAACGTGAGTGGGATATGAGCAAAGTACAATATTTCAAGTGTGGAAAACTTGGACATTATAAGAAAAACTGTAGAGGAACATCAACAACTCAGGAACAATCAAACCTTATCTTAGAAGACGATGAACCATCACTATTAATGACTACACACAAAACTGAATACGAGGAAGTTTTGTTGAATGAAGGACAAATTCAACCCGCAAAATATGCTACAGCAGATGCAAGCATATGGTATTTAGATAACGGTGCAAGTAACCATATGACGGGAACCAAGAGTCATTTTAGGGATATTGACGAAAGCATAACTGGACGCGTTCATTTTGGAGATGGATCGTATGTGGAGATAAAGGGTAGAGGCTCTATATTGTTAGGTTGTAGGAACCAAGAACAAAAGATAGTTTCGGATGTATACTACATTCCAAACCTCAAGAGCAACATATTAAGTTTAGGAAAACTTACGGAGATATGTTGTAAGATCATCATGGATGGAAACAAACTGACTTTGTATGACAAGAATAAGAAGTTGTTGATGAAGGTTGAAAGATCTAAGAATCGACTTTACAGTATTAGATTACAAATAGAAGCACCTATATGTCTCTTAGAAAATGTAGATAACCAAGCATGGTTATGGCACGCTAGATTAGGTCATTTGAACTTTGACGACATCAACAAGATGACAAGGAAAGGTCTAGTGGAAGGAATACCAAGAATAAATCATGCATGGCAGATTTGTGATGCATGTTTATTAGGAAAACACAGTAGAACACCATTTCCAAATCAAGCTAAATTCAGATCAAAGAACCCGTTGGACTTAGTATATGGAGACCTCTGTGGTCCCATAAGTCCAGCCACAATCTCTGAAAAGAAACTCATTTTCTTGTTATTTGACGACTGTACACGTTTCATGTGGGCCTACTTTCTGATATCGAAAGATCAGGCATTTAGCACTTTCAAGGAATTTAGACAACAGATTGAAATGGAGATGAGAATGAAGTTAAGGATGCTAAGAACAGATAGAGGAGGTGAATTTACATCTAATGAATTCACTAAATACTGTAAGGAAAATGGAATAGCGCGACAGTTGACAACACCTTACTCACCACAACAAAATGGAGTAGTGGAGAGAAGAAATAGGATAGTGTTATCAACTACGAGGAGTATGATGAAAGCGATGAAGTTACCATTAACTTTTTGGGCGGAAGCAGTTAAACACGCCATTTACATACTAAACAGGGTACCTACAAGAGCCCTGGTAGATAAAACTCCATATGAGGCACTCTACAACAGAAAACCGAATCTGGAAAACCTAAGGATATTCGGATGCACAGCTTATGCCAAGATAACAATACCTCACTTGAAGAAGCTGGATGACAGAAGCATACCAATGATTTATTTAGGAGTAGAGGAAGGATCAAAAGCATGTAGGTTATATGATCCAAATGGAAAAAGGAAACATGTTAGCAAGGATGTAAAGTTTATGGAAATAAAACCGTGTGATTGGGATAACAATGGAGAGGATACAAGTACACAAGATACATTTTGGGCAAGTTTTGTGGTAGAAGGAGTTGACAATGAAAACCCTACACCAGTCAACACAGAAAACAATGATAACAGATATCAGGAACAGGAACCGAGTACTGATCCTGACTCACCAATCACCCCACCGACATACACTTACAACCCACACTCAGAAGAGGAAGAAGAAGCTACTATGAGCTCATTAGGAAGCTCAGATCATAGATTTGATGATAGACCAGTACGAGGTTTCAAGGAGATAACGGAAATCTATAAGGATGCACTTGAAGTTGAAACTGAAAGTTTACTATTTACGGAAGAAGAACCCCGTAACTACAAGGAGGCATCAACAGATAAGAAATGGATTGAAGCCATGGAGATTGAATTGGATTCAATCAACAAGAATAACACATGGACTCTTACTACATTGCCTACAAATTAGAAGGCAATAGGACTTAAATGGGTTTACAAGACCAAGACGGATGCAAAAGGGAAAATCATAAAATATAAAGCAAGGTTAGTAGCAAAAGGATATGTACAAGGAATAGAATTCGATGAAGTATTTGCACCAGTTGGTAGGATAGAGACAGTTCGTTTGATATTAGCACTAGCAGCATATCATGGTTGGCAAGTACATCACTTAGATGTAAAATCAGCATTTTTACATGGAGATTTGAAGGAAGAAGTCTATGTTACACAACCTGAAGGATTTATTCAACAAGAAAATTCAGGGAAAGTTTATAAGCTCATTAAAGCATTGTATGGCTTAATACAAGCACCACGAGCTTAGAATGTGAAACTTGATCAAACCTTAAAGTCATTAAACTTTAAAAAAAGTAATCTCGAACAAGCAGTTTACACAAAGAGAAGCAAGACTTCTACACTTATAGTTGGAGTTTACGTAGTTGATTTGATAATCACGGTGTAAAACCCACATTTTCATAACGTGCTTAAATGACCAAATTGCCCCTATAACTTAAAACTTGAATAAAAACTTAAATAAAATACAAAATATATCCCAAACACTTGGAATTTTGTACCAAATGATAAATATTAATTTTTTTGGAGCATTTGAGTTATTTAGAACTTATATTAAAATTTGTGTCACGCCTAAAACATTTTTTAACTAGTCCAAATGAATTAAAAAGTTGTACCAAATTATTTAAAATTAAGATATGCACAAGATAATTATGGGAACTATTTTTCTGATTTTGACTCATCATATCAGCCCATAAACTCCGCCATATCAACCAAAAATACCTCTATATAATTTTGGAATCAATTTATCATTTTAATAAACCTAAAAACCCTATTTTCTCTCTAAAAATCCCACCGGAGGCATACCCATTTTCCAAGGGCTATCACCATTTTTCCTGGACGTGTTTTGGACCATAGGAGGTGGGAAAATTATTGGATAAGTCGTGGAGTGATCGGGGTAGGCTTTGGGAATTCGTTGGTGTTGTATTTTCCACCCGAGAAACAATAATTCACAATTCTTTGCTCCATTCGATTGGTGGCTTTCTGGTATTTTTGTATCATCATTTCTACTCTATTTTATCAGTATAAAATGATAAAAATGATCCATGCATGATATTATAAGCTATACGAATTAAATAAAGCATAAACCCTAAAACGTGTAAAATGATTATCGGCTATATATGATTTTTGTGTGGCTCGTTTATATTTTGTAACATGTTAATATGATCATAGAACACTAATAAAATGTGGCATAAATTATTCGAAGCTTGTATGAATTGTTTGGGTTTGTTTTTGGTTCACCCGATAGTATATAATAAAAAGGGTTGTTAAATAATTAGGGTTAGGGTTTTTGGGGTATTTTATGTTGTAATTAATGATAAATTAAGGTGTAATAATGATTGAATGATTTGGGAAAAATTAGGGTTTGTGATTTGGGAATTAATTGTAAATCGTATGGATTTTTTTTATAAATAGGAGGATGTGTTTTGTAAATCATTGAACTTGAGGGTATGTTTTTAGAAATCATAAAGATCAGGGGTGAATGGTACAAAATTATTACAAGGGCTAAATGGGTAAGTTTTGTAATTAAAAGGTTTAATTTATAAATTATATAATTCAATATATACGAATTGTATTTATTTGTAATATAAGGGTTAGTTTTGTAAATTCTGATAAATATAAGGGTTAATTCGTACTTAAATAATATTGAAGGAATAAAATTGTAATTTTGTGATACTTGGTGGATTTATGTGATTATTTGATTAATTGTGTGATTTATATGTTAATTTGATAATTAAAAGGTTTAAATTGTAAATATAGTAACCAGAGGGACTAAAAATGTAAATATGGAATATTTTGCATGTTTTGACCTAAATTGGGTTAATAGACAAATAAGTTACTAAAGTTTGGAAAAATGTTCGCCTAAGTTACTATATTTTAAAACGTTACAAACAAGTTACTCAACTTTTTCTCACCGGTTACATACGTTACTGTCTTAGTTTTAACCCTTTACTACCGGTTAAATTCCTACGTGGCACTGATGTATTATGGGTTAATAGGCAAATAAGTTACTAAAGTTTGAGAAATGTTCACATAAGTTACTAAAATTTGAGGCAATGTTCACTAAGTTACTATTATTAAAACGGATAATAGGTTTGTATTTCCGTTCACTAATGTCAAATTCTGGAGTATATTCTCTTATAGACGAAGATCTTCATGCATCAATCTGGGGGATAGTGGGTTTTTTGTGATAAGAGACGGGTGCACTATCTTTCAGTTCCTTGTACAAACGGATAAAAACATGTTAATACAAATATCACGTAAAACCATTATTAATATTTTACGGTCTCTCATTGTTTTGATAATGGCAATTATAAACTTATACGACGTAAATCTTTACGTAACCAAGTTATTAGTTGTAAGTTTACATTTCGACGTATATCACCTCACGTATGAATAATGTGACTATAATATGTGTCGAGTGATCAAAAGAGGCCAAGTAAATAAATATTTTTAAAACATATTTTAAACACATTTTAATTAAATAATTACACATAATACATTTTAAGTAACTTGACTAGACATTTTAATTACTCATTTAATTAAACAAAAACTAAATTAATTAAACTCCGTCAAGCCCAAGTAATACGATGCATCACTTCAGTTAGTACATCTATGGATTTTACCCTGTTTTATTTTGTATCATATTTATTACAAAACCGACTTTTACAAAAATAAAACATGTGAACTTGAGTAACTTAGATGACAGTTTTGAAACTTTAGTAACTTAGGCGAACTTTTTATCAAACTTTAGTAACTTATTTGAGGTGGAATATGTTTCAGGCTGGGATACCGGCTATCAACCGGTTGCCCACCTTGGGAGTAACCCTAGTGTAACATTTTTGAAACTTTAGTAACTCAGTTGATAAACCCGTGAACTTGAGTAACTTGTTTGTAACATTTTAAACTATAGTAACTTAGGTGAACATTTTCCTAAACATTAGTAACTTCTTTGTCTATTAACCCATTATACTTGAGGGGCTGTTCATGACATTCTTGTAAAGTTGTATGACTTATGTGTTAATTATATTGGTTAATGGTTTAAATATGGTAAATTGGAAAATTTAAGGATTTATATGTAACTTTGGAAACTAAAGGGTATGAAATGTAAATTTGGCATTCTTGGCTTATGTGACTTATGTTTATGTGTTATAATAAGTATATTACCACTTGTGACCCTTAACTTGTTAAACTGACACTTGTAACCCTAATTTATATTCAGTCACTCTTTGAAACCCTAATTTCAGAAAACGCTTATAAAATGAAATCCTTAACCTATGAGGCTATGAAAACTTGTTAATATGGTAAGACTAACTTATATGAATATGTTAATATATGGAAACTTACTAATTTTGGGAATCTGCTAATTATAGAAACCTGCTATTTATGGAAAGTACTATTTATGGAAACCTTCTAAAACTGGGAGCCTTCTAAATAAGGAAACCTACTAAAAATAGAAAGTCTTCTAAAATGCTTAAACTACTTAAAGTGGAAAGTTACCTAAAATAGAAAGCTGCTAAATATGGAAAGTTTCTAAAAATGGAAAGATAACTAAAAGAGGTAACTTAAGTGATGTGAACTCTTCTTGATTCATATCCACTCTCTTCTAGGTTCGGTGAAGCGGGAATGACCGTTCTCCTTTCGTTTGGTCTCGGTTTGTTTTGACTCGGCAAAGGTACATATATTCCGTACTCTTTCAGTAAGAGTGCACACTTCCTCTCTCTTGACTTTGTCTTTGATTTGTTATCGTATTATGATTCCGTTTGATCTTGATTATGAGCTTTCGTACTTGGCTCTATGATTGATGTGCTTCACCGGTATTTGCGATCCTATTGTTATTCGTTTGAACTCTTATTATCCGTTTGATAACCTTTTGTGACCTTAACATTTGAACCTTTGTGAGACTTTGGATACTCTTTGTGATATTGTAACGGGAGGTGAAACCCTTGTGAGACTTTGAATGTTCTTTCGGGATAATATAACGGGAGGTGAATTTTTTTTCTTCTTAATTATGATATGGAAACATTTAAAGGAGAAACTATTTTATAACGGCACTTTTAATATGATTTAAGATCACATATATATGAGATTTTTATAAATTCATAAAGACCACTTTTAAAGAACATTTTATGCAAACCTTTATTAAAGATCATTTTTTTTTTATAAATGTCATCTTTTAGAAGACCTTTTCTAAATGAACCCTTGTTATAAACCTTTTTAAATGGGATTGTACTACAAACCTTTTTAAGCAAGTGATGGGAACCTATTAAATTGAACTTTTGTTTAAAACTCTTATTATGACCCTTTGATCATGAACTTTGGGACTTTGGAACAGTGAACCTTGTGGATTGGAACCTTGACTTTGTACTTTCCATTTGACCCATTGACATTGATCCTTTGATATTGATCCTTTGATTGATCCTTTGATATTGACCCTTTGGATATTGGACCTTTGATATTAAACCGTGATATTGAACTTTCATATTGAACCTTGACTACATGACCCTTCAGTATTTACCCAGGTGTTACTTGTTGTGGAGTAGCCACAACCATAGCATTGATGCACCAATGTTATGTACTCTAGTGGGGATGGAGAGATGTCCCCCACCGTCCCTGGTTTGTTATCTGCTGCTACTACGATTATGATTTGTTTGCAGGGGCGTATGGATGTATNTGTACTACAAACCTTTTTAAGCAAGTGATGGGAACCTACTAAATTGAACTTTTGTTTAAAACTCTTATTATGACCCCTTGATCATGAACTTTGGGACTTTGGAACAGTGAACCTTGTGGATTGGAACCTTGACTTTGATCTTTCCATTTGACCCATTGACATTGATCCTTTGATATTGATCCTTTGATTGATCCTTTGATATTGACCCTTTGGATATTGGACCTTTGATATTAAACCGTGATATTGAACTTTGATATTGAACCTTGACTACATGACCCTTCAGTATTTACCCAGGTGTTACTTGTTGTGGAGTAGCCACAACCATAGCATTGATGCACCAATGTTATGTACTCTAGTGGGGATGGAGAGATGTCCCCCACCGTCCCTGGTTTGTTATCTGCTGCTACTACGATTATGATTTGTTTGCAGGGGCGTATGGATGTATCCTAGATTTGATTGATTGATTGATTGTTTGATTGAGACTACTATATTGACTACATGGTTATATATTACATTGTTTGGTGACTGGGTATGCGTGCATTGCAACCCCTCACATATTGGGAGTTGATCACTCCATATTGGGTTACTATTGGATTGGATTGTATATTGATTTGGGCCTGGGGTTAAATACTGAACCCTTTGACACTTAACTTTAAATCCTTTGGTACTTAACTTTGATAATCTTTGATACTTAACTTGATAATCTTTGACACATAACTTTGACAACCTTTGATACTCAACTTTGGTAACTATTCATACTTAACCTTGATAATCCTTTGATATACCATGTGACACCATATGTAAACTCATTTCGTATTCCTTCGATTATCTTATTACTTTGATGTGCTCTGTTAGCTTCATATCTGTTCACTGAGCTTTGTAAGCTCAGCCGCATTTCTTTTCTTATGCGGCAGGTTTAGTAGAAGCTGGGTTATGGACGGAGAGATCTTATTTTGGGCTTAGAAGACTTCACCCTGATTAGCTACTGGCTGGACTTAGAGATGTTTAGAAGCATTTTATGTTGGGCTTAGTATATTGTATTTGGGCTTAGTATATTGTATTTGGGCTTAGTATATTGTATTTGGGCTTAGTTTAGTATTGTTGCCCTTTTGTAGTTTGTACTTTGTTTAGTTTTCATTTGTAACCCTAGTAAACTTTGTATGGAAATGTATCTCCGTTTCACTTGTGTTCTGATTTGACTCCATAATGTTACACTTTAGCCCTTCTCGGGTTGGAGTGTTACACACGGGCACTCCAAGGACGGAAATAGAAGTATTTAAATCCCAGATGAAAGATAAATTTGAAATGAGCGACTTAGGATTGTTAGCTTATTACCTTTGGATAGAAGTTACTCAGACAGGAGGAGAGATTACAATCAAGCAAATAGGATATATTAACAAGATCGTGAAAGAAATAAGTATGACGGAAAGTAATGACACGAAGACACCAATGGATCCCGGTACTAAGTTGGTCAAGGCGGAAGATGGAAACTCAGTTGACGCAACTTATTACCGAAGTTTAATTGGAAGTCTCAGGTACTTACTACATACAAGACCAGATCTTAGTTACTCAGTCGGACTACTAAGCAGATTCATGCAAGACCCAAAGGATCATCACCTGAAGGCAATAAAGCAAGTAATCCGATACATCAAAGGAACAAAGGAGCATGGCATAATATACAAGAAAGAAGGCGGCTGCAAGATTACAGGTTACAGCGATAGTAGTTATGGAATCAACACCGATCAAGGAAAAGGAACTACTGGAATAGTATTTTATTTTGGAGAATCACCTATTACCTGGTGTACTCAGAAGCAACCAACAGTGGCGCTTTCATCATGTGAATCATAATTCATGGCGGCTACTGGATCAGCATGTCAAGCCTTATGGTTAAAACGACTACTTAATGAATTAACTGGTTGGGAAGAGAAAAGGATAACGCTGAAGGTCGACAACATTTCAGCAATAGCACTCGTCAGGAACCCTGTTTTTCATGGAAGAAGCAAGCACATCGACATTCGCTATCATTTCATTCGTGAATGCGTAGAGAATGGGCACATCAATGTGGAACACGTCAGTGGAGAATTACAAAGAGCAGATATACTAACGAAAGCTTTACCAAGACTAAAGTTTGTGACTATGCGACAAATGCTCGGAGTTCAAGACTTAGGACAAAGCAACGATCAAGATTAAGGAGGAGAATGTGAACTATAATCTCGATATTGCTTCTATGTAAATAACGAAACATAAAGGACCAAATATGTACGATAGATAGTTTATAACCGTTTGTTAGTTATTGGCGGTTATGGTAGTTAGTTTGTTAGTTATTTTCGGTTATACAAACCGAAGGGACATGTCGGTTCACTGTGAACCTTATATTTACTCGACAATGTATCAGTTGTAATGGTTAGACGAAATATTTATTCAGTAAACATTTGCAACTAAATATCGACTCACATATATTGGGACAACAAATTTAACCTCGTTCCGATGTGCAATCATAGCCTTTCGTAATTGGGTATCACTTGTAGTTTTTTGGGGATCTTTATAACCTATTGCCTGCATAACAATTTATAATGTACGATGACTCTGAAAAAGGAGTAATATTCGTAGTAGCATGAATAACAATAATTGTTGTTTATAGCCGTCTTATTATTGGTTTCAAAGTATATATTTTAAAAGGGTAAATGCTAAAAATTACCAACGTACTTTCAAATTTGTGCCGACTTGAAACACATACTATTTTATTCAATGACTCCAACAACATACTTACAAATTTATTTCGACTTCACCAATACGAGCTGCTAAACTTGCATCGTTAGTCCTTTATACTAACGGCCGTTAGTAAATAATTTAAAATTTGGTTTTCTTACGTTTTCGTCCGTTTTTGCACGTTTTCGTTCGTTTTTACCCGTTTTTATACATTTTCATCTGTTTATACACGTTTTTGTCCGTTTTTATCCGTCTTCGTCTGTTTTTGCACGTTTTCGTCTGGTTTTATAAGTTTACATCTGTTTTTACATGTTTTCATCCGTTTTTACACATTTTCGTTTGTTTTTGCACGTTTTCGTCTGTTTTAGACGTTTTCATTTGTTTTTGCACGTTTTCATCCGTTTTTACACGTTTTTTTACGTTTCGTCCGTTTTTACACGTTTTCGTTCATTTTTGCACGTTTTCGTACACTTTTACACATTTTATTCATTTTTGCATGTTTTCGTCCGTTTTTACACTTTTTTCGTTGTATTTGCACGTTTTCATCCGTTTTTACACGTGCAAAAAAGGACGATAACGTGTAAAAATGGATGAAAATGTAAAATAAGGACTAAAACGTGTTAAAATGAATGAAAACATGCAAAAACGAATGAAAACGTGTAAAAAGGATCAAAACGTGTAAAGATGGACGAAAACGTGTAAAAGTGGACGAAAATGTAAGAAAAACAAATTTTAAGTTATTTACTAAAGGTCGTTAGTATAAAGGACTAACGATTCAAGTTTAGCAGGTCATATTGGCGAAGTCGAAACAAAATTTGAAAGTACGTTGTTGAAGTCATTGAATAAAATAGTAAGTGTTTCAAGTCGGCATAAATTTGAAAGTACGTTGGTAATTTGTAGCATTTACCCATTTTAAAACAAGTAGTGTGGACCCACGCTATACGACATTGACAAAGAGATGGTTATGTTTTTCCTTTGAGTGGTTTTTTGAGTTGCACTTGTCGTGGAAATAATTGTACGGAACACAATGGATTCTGGTTCTAGTAAGTTTAAACTATCATATATAATAAAAGACTAAGTAGTCTTATAAATGCAAAGAGGTGTTAATAAATGTTTCATGAATTTATTTTGCTATTGGGAGGCTTCATGTGTAAGTACCTTGGTTTAGGTTGCATGCTTAAGTGGTAAGTACATATGACCTATACATTTAGTGCCTAAAACCTCAAAGAATACAAACCAAAAATGCCATGAATGCATAAATTAAACACACCAATTAGTGGTTATTCTTTTTACCTTCTCGTCCATGAGTTACAAATATTTTATCAACTATATAATGTGTCAAAAATCACACACAACAAACCACAACTTCCTCCACACCGCGTGCACATTGGGCTACAACTTATTGTGGTGGTAAAGTAAGCATCATATCGTCTTACTTATTTAGCATATTGATTTATATTGTTTTATGTAAATTTCACGTGTGTTTTGTGTGTGTAACAATGTAGGACATAAAGATGGTGCTTAGGAGGTTTGGTAGTAACATCATCTTCTCTAATGGTTTAACACATCCTAGTATCCTACACATCGTTGTCTTATCAATTAAGTGGAACATGCACGAACATTTTCACTTTGATCGAAAATGCAATATATTGATTAACTGTATTTAAGTTACTAACGATCAACTATATCTAATTATTTTTTGTAGCGCGTCAAGAAGCATTAAAGAAAGAGATCGAGAACTCACAAAAATTGTATCAAGACCAAAACATGCAAAAGGCCAATGAACAACAACGACAAAAACAACAACAACAAGAACAACAACAACAACAACAACAACAACGCCACGGCCACCGGTGGAATGAATACTTAGCATTCATATTAATAGTACGTTACAAATTGAACATGCAATATTTTACTTCATGTAATACCGATAAACGGGCTAATACTATTGATTCGTTAGCAAGTAACTTTATTGAAAATAATGTGACGAGCATTCAATTTTTAGTCAATAATTATTACTACACTTTGTTGGTGCATTTTAATATTTTTGCTCTTAATATAGTTTTTTGTCTTGCGGTGTGTTAATGTCACTTTCTTAATTAAACGCCTTCAAATATTGTGTGACTTTGATATTTGATATGACCGTGTAAATTATGTCGATGTTACATATTGAAAATGGTAGTATATAATAAAAATATCTTCACGCTATCATCTTAACAATGAGAATCTTCTATATCGAAGAAGTATATAAAGGAGAAGAAAATTGTGTTTAGTTAAATGTCGGGTCTATTGATTGATTGGAGAGGGTTTATGATTCGGACTTGGGTCATTGGATCTGATTTTTTATTATACAAGTTATAATTTATATCTTGAATATACTAATTACTTTAATGTTTTATGTTTTTATAGTTTTGTTAAAAAGGAAATTTGTTTTATAGTTCGCTTTTAATAATGTAATTTATTTGAACAACGAAGTCCGTCTTTCACATAAAATGAGAGTTTCAAACATGAACCGAAAATTAGTCCCGAACATTACGAAAAAAACAATTAGATCCAACATGTGTGCATTGCATGGGTCGTGAGGCAGTCCAAACCTGTGTGCATCGCACGGGGATGAATATAAAAGGTCTCCAACATTAATGTCATCGCTTCATATTTAAAATAATTTATATAACTTATACATATTAAAAAATTACATGTGAAGAGACTCTTTTCAATGTAACATCTTGAAAAAAGTCTCTTCACATATACTCTTTTAATGTCAATAAACTATTTTAAATGTGTGTCATGCTTAGAAATGTGATACCATCACAACTTAGATATATAATAACGAAAATAAGTGCCGAAGATTACGCTATAAAAACTTATATACAGCCCATGTGCAACTCAATAAAATATTTTAAATACGTATAAAGCTTAGCAAATGTGTGGTACCATGACAACTTGAATATAAAATGACGAAAATAATTGCCGAATATTACGCTATGAAAACTTCTATACAGCTCATGTGCATTGCACGTATTTTAAATCTATGAAAACTTCTATACAGCCTATGTGCATCATTCAAAGAAAAATTTTCAAATATAACAAAATAAACCTTTGCACTTTTACGTTTTAGGTAAAAAAAAAAAAAAAAAAAAAAACATGACATACACAAGTTCAAAGTATCAAATAAAAGAGCCTAAATAAGTACCCAATATAACACGTCAATAAACTATTTTAGAAAAGGTGTGCTAACATAACAAGTTATATAAAAGTAAAAATAAGGGCCGAAGAATACACTATGAACACTTACATACAGCCCGGTGCAACGCACGGGTCTTCATGACAAGTAATTTCGTGAATGAATAGGAATTGGACACATTTATGAGTATTATTTCCATTTTTTTATAACACTTATTTTCATAACTATTAAGGTTAAATCAATAACATTGGCTAATGTGATCCATCCCAACCTCCTTTGGCAATGAAATGCTAGGACCAAGAAGTATCATCTTTCATGACTCTCTATTCTTAGCAACTTGCATTGCCCCACTTGTTCATTTACCCGTCTCAATAGGAAACTGTTAATACAAATATCGCCTAAAAACGTTATTTATATTTTAACGATCTTTGCTAAGTTTTGTTAATGACAAAGCACAAACTTTAGATTGTAATAAAAACATCACTTTAGTTTCTAAGTCTTATAAAACTAGACTTTGCATTTCTATTTAAACACAAACATGGTTTTATATCTTTAAATGGAAACATCATGTCATGCATTCATGAATAGGTTATGTGTTTAACTTGCCATGTAAACCTTGCATGTTTTGGAAGTATTCCAAATGTGATTCAATGCATGAAGTCTAGCAATAAGTTGATGTGACTAATGTCTTTAAGTAGAATTGTCACATCAAGCATTCATGTGT
>LBNU01009192.1:81313-146941 GCA_014162995.1 Artemisia annua | reverse complement strand
TACATATAAAGCATGAATGACTCTCTCTCCAAAATTTTAAGACTTACAAGAAATTAAGCATGGTTTACAACAGTTTAATGCACCCAATTTTTATAATTACAACAAAGTAAGCATATTGTACAACAAAATAAAGCGTGATATCATTTTAAGACCAAAATTCTATCAAACAACATTAATGCTATTAAAAACACCCCTTCACCAAAAATTACAACCATTTAAGCACAATGTACAATAGCTGCAACAAATTTTTAGATTTACAACAAAATAAACATAGTGTACAACAAAATAAAGTGGTCAATGTTATTAATGACTATAATGACTACTACTTACAAGAAAAGAAACATAGTGTACAACACTTTAATGCACATAATTTTCAGACGTACAAGACAAGAAGCATAGTGTACAACAAAACACCACATTAATGCTATTTAATGTAGTCAATTATTTAACTGGTCAATAAATATATTGTACAACAAAATTAAACACAATTTATACGTTAAATTTCACTACTACAAATAATAAAGCACATTATACAAATATTCAAGCCCGAACCGGCAACGGGCCAAATGGGCTTGAGCCCGAACGGGTGCGGACCAAACGGGCTCGAGCCCGAACAGGCACGGGCCAACGGGTTCGAGCCCGAACGGGCACCGGCTATACGAAATTCTTGATATCCGTAAATTTATTGTCAAAAAGAATATAATAAACTAAAATACATTATTCATCAAAAAATTTTATTTCAGGGTACCCGCCGCTGCAAGGCGCGGGTACCCTGCTATTGTTCCATAAAGCTGAGAGCATTATAGTATTATCTCATTTTTAAAATACGAGCATCGAATGAAAATACAAAAGTGAAAACTCTACTGAAATAGTAAAAAAGACTTAAAAAAGCTCCCTTTTTAATGTGGATCACACGTGACTATCACATAATGCCAATTGTATCTTCATCTTCCCCATGTCGTTCATCTTTTCACAGTTACATCAAGTTCCCTTTTTAATGTGAACCACACGTGTGCCAGAAACGTTTCCCAAACGTTTCCTTTTTTTCCGGGATATATACCGACTTGTATAGATAAACCGACTTGGCCGGATTGGTTAAATCGACTTTTCCTTTAAGTCTATAAATAGAGGGACACAGGCTTATAAGGTATACATTATCTTTTTTTGTTGTCGAGATTTGCAGCTTCTTAGTATCGAGGTTTAGTTCTTCCTCTATTTTCTTTTTTATGTTTATTTTAGCTTTTCATATATTTTATTACTCGTACTAGTTTCTCGTTTTTTATAGAAGATATCTGAATCTCCTGAACTCGTGAGTTATCTTTGGGTAATTTAGTTGTATTATTTAGGTTCATATNTAAATAGGGACACAGGCTTAAAGTATACATTATCTTTCTTTGTTGTCGAGATTTGCAGCTTCTTAGTATCGAGGTTTAGTTCTTCCTCTATTTTCTTTTTTATGTTTAGTTTAGCTTTTCATATATTTTATTACTCGTACTAGTTTCTCGTTTTTTATAGAAGATATCTGAATCTCCTGAACTCGTGAGTTATCTCTTTGGGTAATTTAGTTGTATTATTTAGGTTCATATTTTATAGCTAGTTAGATAAATGGATCCAGGTGTTAAAAACCATAATAAGCGCATCCGGCCTACTCCACAGCTTCCAGATGACGCTTTGAGTCTTATATTTGAGAAAATAGATAGGAAAGTTGATCGAGATTCTTTTGGCCTTGCATGTCACAATTTCCTTGATATTCAAAGTTCAATTCGTAGACAGTTAACACCTAGTAATAAGGTTATCCATGATTCTGATTCCTTTATTCGTAATATGCTTAACCGTTTTAGGCATTTAGAGTCGTTGTCTTTGATGCGTTGCAGGGGTCTCTCAGATTCAGGTTTAACGCCTTTGCAAATGTATGGCTCGAAATTGAAATCTCTTAATCTTTCGCTTTGTTCACGTGTAACTGACAATGGGCTTTCCTATGTTGCCTCAGGTTGTCCATTGTTGTCTTTTGTCAGTCTTTTTAAATGCTGCTTTATTACTGATCACGGATTGCAAATATTAACAGAATCTTGCAAGTCTTTGAAACACATTGATCTTTCTCTGTGTTCTGGGATAACCGACAATGGAGTTCAGTGTCTTAGCCAAAACTGTCGCCAACTTACAAAACTCTGGATATCTGGCTGTGATAAAATCCTTGGTAAAGGTTTCCAAGGGGTTTCTCCTACTTTGGCTTGTTTAGAAGCTAAAAATTGTCCGTTTGATTCTGAGGGTGTTTCTGCTGTTTTAAGTGGAGGCGGTCTCAAGTATCTTAATCTATCTCGTGATAAATACCCTCGGGAGTATGACCTGGCAGCAATTGGTTTAGGATTTGGTGCACATATTAAAACCCTTGACCTCAAGAACTGCAACTTTGTCGAGGATGCTACTATAACGAAAATTGCACAAGGTTGCCCGTTGTTGGAAGACTGGAACTTATCAGGTTGTGACAAGATCACGGATCATGGTTGGCGGTCGATTGGATTATATTGTCAAAATTTGGAGATACTTCATGTGAATGGATGTAAAAACTTTGATATTTCAACTTTTACTAAGTATCAGAGACAGGATGTCGAGATCAATAAAGAAAAATCAAGGCAGATCATCACCCACAATTGGGCTTCTACAACCAATGACGGACCTTTGTGGAGGCAGAGGAGGTTCCCGCCGCCCCCAAAGTCAAGCGTTCCTTAGTGTTCTTGTGAAGTTGTGATTATTTTTTCTTTTGTTATGCAAGTTAACTCTTTAAAATCTTTTTGTACATATAGTAATTTATGTTTTGGCCCACCCAATAAAAGTTCCGTCACTGTTTATACATCATCATTATGAGAAGAGGCATAAAACACAAAAAGGATATCAAGACGAACCTGGCATATTCTTTTTTATCTTGTCTAGCTGTAGCGTTTGGATTTTTTGATTTTTTTTGTGACTTCGCAAACTTGGGAATATATGCGTTCAGATATTTATACTTAAACTCGCGACCTTGTTTGATAACACGATATAACCAGTGTAAAATTTGATAAACCATGCTGCATAATGCACACTCTCTTTTAAATTAAAGTTGCTTCATAACTGTACTTTTGTATTTACATGTTCTAATTTTAAAAATTGACCAAACGTACCGTGTCTCTCTTTTCACGCATATGATCGCCTGGGAACAAAAACATATCCATCTACTCTGCGTGGCACAAATCGAGATGAAAACAGTTGGTATTAATAAAAGGTGGTTTTGAAGGAAAGATCAGAAACATCTGTTAGAATATAACGACTTCAGTAAAAGACCATCTTACACAATGTTTATCCATTTCGCCCTGTTATATTAAGCTCTACAAAAATAATATATATGTTAAATAATAAAACGGACATAGATTTTTTTTTTCTTTCTTTTTTATTGTTTTGGTAGTGTTTATCAGATAGAGAATTAAGTTACAGGACTGATTAGAGTTTACCTTGTTAGTAATGATTGTTGATTGTCAAAAGTCTTACTCCCTCCGTCCCATATTAAATGTCCACTTTTGACTTTTCGAGTCTTTTTTCTTCAACTTTGACCTTAAATATTTTTGTTTGTATTATATGATACTTAATAAAAATTATGTCAATGAAAAGTACATTTAAAACTCAATTCATTCATATATTTTGCATCATGTATTATATATCATAAATAAAAATATTTAAGGTCAAAGTTGATAAAACAAGACTTTGAAAATTTAAAGTGGACATTTAATATGGGACGGAGGTAGTATCTTAAATTCATAATGGTTTCTTCTAAAAATTGTACTATCTGAATTCAACCCGGCCCGTATTGACCTGTACTAAAAATGACCCATAACTGTTGCCAAATCTGTTTGAATCGCTATCTTGCTGCTTTTAAAATCTAGTCTTGTTTAATTACTGAACCGAGTCATTGTCTATAGATCCATGTATCTGATCTGGTCAATAAACACATCCTACTATTCCACCTTGTCGTGTTCTCAATCCAAAGTTCGTTAAAACATATCACGAGATCTATACAACACATATAATTAATGTAATTATTAAAATAACCCCTCATTCAAAAATACAATTATTATACACATGGTATAAGCCCAAGTATTTATTATAAAAATATTGACCTTTGATAACTAGCGAGTACTTTCAGCGCCAATAATCACAACTTCGTAATACTACTAGCTCCGTATCGCCATTGCATTGTGATGCAAATGTACTCTATCATTTTAATAAGAGATAGTGTGTGATAAAGTTATTCCCTAAAATTCTTGCCATGCGTAAAGTTATTATCACGAAAAACATATAATCAAGTAATATTATTCGCCAAATGTTTTGATTACAGGATAAAGCGTCCCTGCAACGTGCGAGCCCGCTGCTAATTTAGTGTTAAATAATAAATATAATAGAAAACTTTAAGGTGGTAATGTGTAATAGTAAAGTAATAGAGTAATAGTCAATAACAAGGTGTAAAATGCCCGCCGCGTTGCGGCGGGGCTTTGTTTGGTCATTTTAATTTTTTTTTAACCCGCGTAATCGGTATGCTTTTTATGATTACAATTTTTTGGGCAATGTTATGTTGAATTTATAATCTAAACCATTCTGTTTATAAAGTTGGTCGTGGTAAACATATTTTACTTTCTTAAGGGGATTTTCAAATTTGAAATTTGAAAATTATGCAGGTGAGTGATCTTATCGATCAGTGATTGCTTGTAATTTGGGTTATAAATTACTGACAAAGGTTTTTTTTTGGGAAGGGAGATAATATTTTTTTTTTACTAATGGTTTCTTTTTTCTATATATAATATTTTTAGGTAGTGTTATTGCATAACATTTTGTATCTTGTAACTCGTTTGGTTCTAGTGTAATGGACGGTTTAGTTAGGCTTTTAGAGCTAGCTTACACATCGGGTGGTGTTTATGCTTCTGATATTGTGCGTTTTGGCTTTCAAAGAGAAGTTGAAGAGGAGCGAGGCTGGTTTTCGTACTTAAATGGTTGGTGTGTGCACGTTGCTAATCGGTTGGCGTATTTTGATGCTATTATCTGGGAGCTTGTGTTTTGCTAGAATCACATGTCACAGGTGCAGATGCTAGTGGAGTTGCGGAGTGATGATGGTATTGTGTTGCTGGATTCGATAATGTGTTTTCAGACTATTCGTGAATTTGAGGCTGAAAAGTTGGTGAGGTTGCATCTTTTTTTACAGGTGTCTACAATGCATCTAGCTTGGTGTATGCTGTTTGCCGCTAGGCTCGGTGTTATGCAATAGGTCACTGGTTGCCGGTTTATTAAAATAACTGTTGTTTATCTGGTCGGTTTATGTCCTTGTTAGCCAGAATTAATGTTTATCGGTGATGTTATCGTGGATTCTTTCTATTCACTTTTAATGTATTTCTTTTTTTTTCGCTCTTATTCACGGTTGTGTTGTTATTGCGCATTGTAATTTGTATTGATATTTAGATTTCCGTGGATTTCTTGTGTGTTCATATTGTGATTCAGCGTGCGTTTGTGATTTGTGTATACTATTTCTTATTTTTTCCTGTAACTTTTATTATTCTTTTTATAATGTATGCTTAGATAGTTAAGGGGTTAGGCCATTACAATGGAGAGGTCAGCGATTGCGCTTCGCCAATACATTCTTATTAATTATTATTTCTTGTTAATTGTCGTTATTGTTCTTTGTTTAGAAAACAACTCTCATAATCTGACAAATAGGGCATCCACTCTTGTTTTGTATTTACTTAGACAAAGCAAGGGATTAAAAAGTTTACGGTTTTCATAGCCACGTTTGTAATTCGATTAAAGGTCCAATTTGTATTCTCACTAACGTTAACGCGCCTTTATAGTTTTGGTTTTTTTTAGGGTGTCATTTCTGATTAAGCCGGTTTAATTGGTGGCGTTGTTCAAGCCGAACCGCGTCTCGATTATGTTAGCAAGTCTTTGTGTTTTTGTTTCCTTGTTTTTGTTTTAAATTAGATTTGTTACACATTTGGTTAAAACACGTTAACTTTTGTCGTGGTTTTTTTTTAAGTAGTTATTCACCTTTTTTTTAAACACCTTTATTTTAGCACTATGTCTTTGTTTTTTTCCTTTTTTTATTTTTCTATTGTCATATATATTTTTGTTCTTATTGTTTGGGGAAAATGGTGTGACAGGTGTGCATACACTGTGTGCCGCCACGCACGCGATTAGTAAGTCTACGCTTCGATTAATCTATCTGCACATGGTGGGTGATGCTTGTGATTTATAGGTATAGTGTAGGGTTAATTATATCATTTAAGTGGTGTCTTATCTTTTGTTTAAGGATAAGACGGATTGTTTGAGGTTTTGATTTCGAGGAAACGGTGCATTCTGAAGGTGTTTGTAGATTGAGTCACGCGCTTAGTATGACGGCTGCTGGTCATTAGGGCAGCTGCCCTGCCTGACCGATTCTGATTAAGGTGTGTTTTGGGTTATCTCCTTATTAATGGCTTTTGTTTGTTAGTTTTTTTCTGGGACTATAAAAAGGGCAACCATGTACCCTCATTTGTATAGCCTTTTCTAAATTCAGTTTTAACTATGGATAATCACATGAGTAATGGCAATACTTCCATAACTGGTAGGCCAGTTGCTAATGGTAACTCTCCAATCACTGATATAACAATGGGCAATGGTAACACCACCATTACTGATAGGTCAGTGGGCAATGGTAACACCACCATTACTGATAGGTCAGTGGCCAATGGTAACACTTCCATTAGCGATAGGTTAGCTCGTCTAGCTAACTCACAAGATAGAGGGAGGCAGTTTTATTTGTTTTTCGAGCGGCAAAGGTTCCTTCTTCTGACAGGCCAGCGTGATGATAGGCGACACATGAATCGTGAAAGGCTCGTACTGCATCAGCATGAAGCTATTCTCAGAGAGCTTGAAGGTTCTCAACCTTCTGTGTTGATGACTCGTACTTTGGCCATGCTTCGTGCAATGATTGTTATTGTCGAACAGCGTATTCGCGCGTATGGTCGCAATGCTACTGATGCAGGCCGCCTCCTTGGTCTGCTGATGGACTATTTGGGTGATGTTATGCATTTGGGATAGCATGTTAGTGGTTCTTGTAATAGTGTAGTGTCATAGGTATGTAAATAGGTGTCCTTTGTTAGTCTGTATCTTAGGTGTCTATGTTGGTCTGCTGGTTTCATTAAGTTAAGTGTCTAGGTAAGTGTTAAGTCTCTAGTTGGTTGTCCTACATGGTTTTTGCCCGGCTCAAGTGGACACACACTTGCAGTCGATGATGGGAAATGTAGCAGTTTTTGCTGGAGTAATGAGTGTGGGATCTGTGTTTATAGATTTGGATGGTGTCATGTGGTCCTAACCAATGTTTTGTAATCCCAATGTCATTGGGCCGTCTGATGTATGAATGGATGTTTATGTATATAACTTTTATATACTATTATCTTGTGTTATCTTTTTTGTTGTTTTTGCTATATTGTGTTTATTATTCTATATAAATGGTAGGTGATTATTGACTTTTTGTCATAGGTTTAAGCTGTTTACAATTATGATTCACTCTTGTTTCTTTGTGATTTATTTTGCCTTTTCACTACGCAATTCAAAAATCACAGTTTAAGTGCGAATAGACATCATATTTTCTGCTTCTAATTGTTCATATTCATTATGTTGTTGATTTTCTTGACCACCTCTATCGCCAAATTTTTTTTGTTGTTATTTTTCCGGCTTTGTTTATGGCTATTGTGCCTGCTTAGTTGAACCTGCAGTAAGAATGAGGTGTCTGTTTTTCGACACTCGATCGTGTAAGGGCGGTTTTAAGTATGACAGTCTTTTTTAGTCATATAGAATCTATAGCAGTATACAGACATTTTGGGTTAGCCAAGGATGGAAGTTTAAAGAAGTGATTTTATATTTTGTGTTTCTGCTTACATGAGAATTGTATCATTTATGGTTGTTAGGCACTATTCTATTTTATTGTGTGTATGGTTTTAGTGTTCATCATGTTAGTTCATTAGAGGGATGTTGGTGTTCGTTTGTTGTTTATGATGACATTGTGCTATAGTCTCATCTAACTGGTACAACTTGCACCTTCGTCAATTCAGGATAATTGTTACTTATTTAGAAATTCTTATGCTTAAACGGATATGCTGTATGATATTATCATATTTGTAACTGATCTGATGGGTTGCATTAATAAAAATCTCACCGGGTCTCATGGTGAGAGATTAATAGTAGTGTTTGGTTTATGTCTATTTCATGGGTTTTCGTTTGCTTGTGTGCTGGTGGTTCCCTCACGCATTCTCAAGTGTGTTGCATTAGGTTATATGTAATATAGTAACTCTGTCTTGTTTGCAAAATAGTGCAAGGCTCGCTTGATGTTAATGTATGAGCACTAAATCGTATATAATGCAACATATTTGAACATGCGTCACAAAGAGTGTGGTAACATTCTTGAATTATCAAAATAAGTAGAATTTACACTCTTTACAAGGGGAAGTCTAGTCCTTGAAGGTCGATGGAAATGTATTTCATGGGCCTTGAAATCTGTCCGTTGTTGAAATTTCATAGGGTAAGAGGAATTGAAGGGTAGGGAGCGTGAGGATTCAATTGGTCATGAATACCGCAAGGCTCCGCTCTGCACGAATCCCATCACACCTCTGGTTGGGATGGGTCGGCCCATCACCTACTTTGAACAGCGCATTTTAAGTCTATCTTTTGTATGTATTTTAATCGGCTACTCGATACGCTTTTGTTCAGTGCGTTTTTCCTAACTTCTTTGCACAACCAATTTCAACCCAGATGATCCTTTTTGCTCTGTCACAGTTTCTTCGTTTACGGGCCTTACCTTGTCATATCTATCTTTCTGGGGAGCTTACTTGTTTATGTAGCTACGTGAGTGCTTAACTTAGGTTGCAGGGCGTCTGCTATTAATACATTTTAAGCTCATCGGCTGGTCGATTTCATTTCAATACTAAGCGATCAGTCTTACTTATTGAACTTCGAAAGAAATGACAGGCCGAGTCAGTGGGCCCTACAGAGTGCAGTTTGAGCTAGAATGAGGTTATAGAAAGTATGCTGACCTGTTTGTCTCAGCGGCATTGTTTCAGTTGCTTATTTTATTGTTTTGGCTTGTTTACATGGTTTTCCCTTTTGTCTTGGCTTAGCTAACTTCCTCTTAGTTATTTGTAAGTGTGTTTTCTTGTCGGTGGGTTGTTTCATTTTTGTTTATTAGCTTCATGTAAAAGTTTTTTGCGTAGTATTGTGTATCTATAATATGAGCCAGTTGATGAATATAATGTACGCGGCTATGCCGTTTACTTAAAACATAGCACCAAAATTCTGTCACATGCTACTGTGTAGCAGTAACAGTATGCCATTAGTTATACAAAGTATGCAGCATACGTCCTACATGTCATTACTTTGGTCATATACAGTACGGTCCACAAACTTGCTATTCCTTTTTCTGTTTCTTTGGGGCCGGATCGGTTTCTTGTTGAGTTTCTTCTTGGGTAGAAGCACTGAATAGTTCTTTTCTTGTACTCGAGCTTGAACTTATGTGCCCTACAGCTGGCACCTCGGCCTGTGAGTCCACTGGTGTCTCTTGAGTCGCCGTTGGCGTGACAGGTGGAGGAGTGAAATGCTCGCCTGCGTGCTGCTCTGCTGTTGGTATTGGTGGCGATGAAGGTCCTGATGTTGCCTCTGGCAAGGCAGCTGGTGGGCTATCCATTATTTTGTGCAATACGAATGTCGTTGGACCTTTTGGTATTGGTTTGGCAAACCGAAACTGAAAAAGGTGGCGTGTGTTTTGCAGAGCTAGTATCGCGGCAGGGATGTTTGTTGGATTTTTGTCCCTTACCTCCTGAAGTAAAGTATTAACGTCTTTGATAAGGCCATCTGTTTGCGGCGTGAAGCAGCTCATTGTAGCGTTTCCCGTGCCGTCTGTTATGATTATTCTAAAGCAGTAGCTGCATTTGAAAACGCAATAGCATTGACGTTATGGGTTGCCTAATAGCTTATAGACAATATATTTTTAGTATTGTATATGTAAAGATGATTATACCTATTTTGAGGATTTGGTTTGCTCCCATATTGATGGCATTGGCCGTGCACATATCCATAGTTTAATTTTCCGCCACACTCGTCACATTTTTGGTAGTACCATTCATGGGCAGTGTCGATTCTAAGTATCATGGCGTCTTGCGTAAATAGCACTCGCTGGCAAAGGATAATAGCTGTTAGTATATGTACTTAATTATGACATCTAATTTGAATACAATTTGTGCGAACCTGTTGAGTGTTAGGATCGATCTGTAAAAGAGTTCCTAATGGGACACGGTTCCTGTTCCGTTCTTGTTCCCAGTCAGTTAGCCTTTCCGTTTGGACTTCCAATCGTGGGGCTACTGTGTTTGCTTGATTATACCTGCATTTATATAGATGTGCTTGTATTATCCCATATATAATGCTAATGAATGAACTTATTTTGTAGGGATATTCGTACGCAGCTAGCAGCTCGCCAGTTTCGTCGACAACTGGATTGAAGTAGTAGGAGGTCGCCGAAGTCGCTGAAAGTTGTATCTGACCTGTGCACATCAGAATAGGTAGTTAAGTAAGCCGTTGTTATAATTGTAAGTGAAATTACAATCCTTATTTTTAACATACCGGCGTATCTTTTAATGTAGCATGAGCTAACGGCTAGTATCACAGGTTGCTGCATTTGCATATACTCGGCTTCTTTAAAGTTGTCCGCATCTTCATTCCACAACGTAAATAGAACAACGTCGTTGCTATAAGATGATAACACTGGTAAGCGTTACAGCAACAATAGGTCTGTCAAATTGGAAATGAAAAGTGATACCAACTTAAGATTGCGTATGCCAATATTTCTGACTTTGATTTTGTTGCTTGTCACCCCTCCGTACTCCTTGACTTTTTCGACATTATGCACATACCCGATATAGTCTGTTTGCATATGCCAATAGTGTATTAGATACGTGTTATGAAGTTAGGATACATGATTCTATTGGCAATAGTACCTGTCAGTATCGGGTTGTTTTTTTCCAGCCTTGCACTTAGCTCATTGAATGCCGCAAAATTGAAGTAGTGATACGGGTAGTCACTGTCTTGCAAGAGATCAATCTGTGTGTATTTTCCAAAGCAAAGTGTGAAGTCATTGTCTAGCGTTTTGCCCCACCCAGTTTATGCTGTCTTGTCAAAACCAAATCCTTGGATTTTGTATACACAATTGATCTGCAAATCTTTGTCAAAACGGTCTTTTTCTTTCAAATCTGCATTTGCCTGTATCGCGAAGCCCTGTATGTATGAACACAACGTCTCATATTATAAGTCTGATTGTAACTATTTATTGTTGTATTAGATTGATTTAAAGGGTTTACAATAGTTTTAAACCTTCTTATCAAGCAGCATGCATGAGAAAGCCGTAGGAATACGGCTAGGTACTTTCATGGCTGTCCATTTGCGATAAACCCTGACCTGAATAAATTTACTATTATCTGTAGGATTCAGCTCATTCAAATACGCGAAAGCTCGTTGCAGCACAACTGCAGATGTTGCAGTTTTCGAAGGTGGTTCTGTCTCAACGGTTAGTGACATTTTCCTGCGGATACCATACATGCATACAAAAATAATCAAAAATAGTCGCACTGTATATTCAACATATACCTGAGAATGCAGCATTATTTTATCGGGAATATGTTAGTTGGCTGGTATTGTAATTTAGGTATGCATACCACGTATTATAAGAAGCAGATTGTTATTAGATAAGTGTTAGATATAAGGATATTGCATACAAGCTTGGAATCAGTGAGAATATAATTGAAGAGATCATATTGACAATGCATATACAATGTCAGAACATTGCATATAACTGTAGAATTTATAGTAGAATATAATGGATAATCACTTAATGTACCTTGCGAGGCAGTTTTTAGATATCGCATCGCAAATTGCATAATGAATAAGGCATCATGGATGTAAATATGCAAAGTCACACCAATTTTATGTGTCTAAATATAGCAGTAAATGGGTAATAGGCAAATGGTTAATCGTAAACCTATAACTTAGGTCTGTATTGCATTATTGTGATGTAAACAAAATGGGTGGATGTTATGACTGGTACAAAGGCAAGGTAAGGGCAATCTATAAAAAGCATCCCTAACTGGGACAACTGTCAGTAAATGTAGGGTATCTGTAGGGTGACCCATAGCTATGTGACAGATCCTGTAGCTACCAGAGGGTATTCGGTAACCCAAATCAGTGGCCATAGTACCATGACTCTAGTTAGAAAATCCTTGTAGACAATATTTTTCGTCGTGTTGCGCCCACGATCTGAGTTGTCGTTGATCAGTATTCTTAACCCGTCGGGAGAGGTAGCTCTAGATAGTGCAACGTACAATTGACCATGACCAAATATTTTTTGTGGCAAATACACTCCTATTTTCTTGAGTGACTGCCCTTGGTATTTATTGATGGTCATGGCATAACACAACTTGACTGGAAACTGTTTCCTTTTGAATATAAAAGGAATAGTGTCATCATTGTTTATAAGTTGTATTCTCGGTAAAAACACCTTCTGACCAACTCTAGTGCCCGTTATTATCTTTGCCTCTATGATCTGTTGCAACAGCTGGGTGACAATAAGCCTTGTCCCATTGCACAAACCTCCTATCAGATTAAGATTCCTCAATAGCATTATCGGGACACCGATCTTTAGTGCCAACACATGTTGTGGCAAGCTTGGAAACTCGAGGGTGTTAAGATACTCTATCGGGTAGAGCAATTCAGTGGCGCCACCGTCATTCATTTTCGGTGTCGCCTGATCATGACTCCTGTATGTACGGCCTTCAGTGCGCACAATGTCAAATACTTTTTCGTTAATAATATCCACTGTTTCATTTTTTGGACAAACTATTGCTTTTTCTTGTAACGTCTCAGCGGTTGGCGTTTCAAGTGTGTTCCTGTCATATATAAAGTCTAGTAATTCCATCAATGCACCCTCCGAATTCTGCATGCAGTATTCGTCAGGTATTCTAACCCACGATGTGTTGTCGGGATCTGTCTCATCTGGATAGCCCGCAACGCCATTACCTATAGCCAGCAGCCAATCCGAAAAAGCACTAACAGTTGCAGAGCCACACGCGTTACGTGATTGATTATGCAAACGCATGTTTTCATGTAAGATAATAACTTCGAAATGCCTCCAAAGATAGGACTCAGCAACCGACGCAGCTATAATCTTACTTTTTGACCCGTGTTTTTTCACCGGCAGTGTCTGCCGAAAATCGCCTCCAAGAATTACAGTTTTGTTCCCAAAAACTTGCGTTGGAATATCGAGTATGTCTCTAAGAGTGCGGTCGAGTGCTTCGAAACATCGTCGGTCGTTCATTGGCGTCTCGTCCCATATAATTAAATCAGTTCTTTTAAGTAATTCGGCTAACTGGGTATTTTTTTAACATTGCACACCGAGTGGTCAGTCAAATTTAAGGACAGCTTAAACCTTGAATGCGCTGTGCGCCCTGATGGCAATAGCAAAGATGCTATTCCAGAAGATGCCACAGCTAAGACGACCCGCCCTTCAGATCTAAGCGCGCACAAAATAGCTTTCCAAACAAACGTCTTCCCCGTCCCACCGTGACCATACACAAACAGCAACTCTTGACGGCTATCTGAGACCGCTGCAATAACCCTATCGAATATAGCCTTCTGCTGTTGATTAAGTTGCGAGATGAGTCGGTCCCTTTCCTCTGCTTAAGCCGCACGATTGTATCTCAATTCTTCCATTACAAGCCTATTCCTTAGTATCCTCAGCAAGTTTGGGGGGGTCAGGTAGAGAAAAATCTGCCAAAGATTTTCCGTAAAAGGCTAATGCTGCTTGTAACTCATAAAGAACACCTCCCTTTAACATGTCTTCATTCACATGAAGATTACGAATGTTTAGCAATTCTNTATCACAAATTTATAAAAGTCTACATTATTTAGTTATATAAACTGAAAACTTAAATGTCAATTCATGCAGCTAATGAAAAAAATAATTCCAGGCGGGCTATATATTAAATTCTCGTAACACTTTCTAGGTTGCATGTTGTCTCTTTCACCGCTAACACTGTTTGAATAAACAAAAGAAAACAACAAATGAAACGTTACACATAATAATAATGAAAAGTAGAAAAGTAAAAGAAAAATAGTAGAAAACTACTTTATAATCTTCCTCGAAGGGAGGTATTTCATGGATATTATTTTATAAATAAAAGGACAAAATAATTAAAAATATGAAATGAGAAGTCACCCATAACTTTTGTTTCTTAACTTGGAAAAAAGGGAAACGAATAAGTTAGTGTCTGACATCTGCAACAACCCACACACACACTGTGTAGCCTGTGGCTTTATTATTAAAATGTACTGTAATAATAATAGTGTGGCCACATCATGTGTGCCCCATGATATTTGTTTGTGTGGGACCCATGCTGTCCTACGTGGTCTGGCTTTTATTATTGTACGTGTCACTTTAACTTTGTCTGGTTGACCCCACAGTAAACCAGCGTTTCCAACAAGCCAACTCCGTACAATACTCACTTGGGTCCCACCGTCCTCCTTTTAAGGTTACCCTTTTCCCAACACACGCCATTTTTTTTTTTAACTTTTAAAGAAAAAAGAAAAAATCATCATTGATTTTCTAGTTAATACGTAGTATTTGATATACGGAGTTAGTTGCTTGATGAATATAAAGTTTTAGTTAACAATAATACTTGGGTTCTAGTGTCATAGCCATCTGACGTGAATATTGTTTTTCCGTGTCGTTGTTTAGGCTAAGCATTTTGCAAATGGATCTTTAAGCAGGTACAAAGCGCTTGTCTTGTAGCTAATGGGAAAACTCAATAGGTTGGTGTTAACTATGATGAGACATTTATCCCAGTTGTTAAACTAGCCACTATGTGCACTATCCTCAGACTCTCTGGTTCTCAGCATTAGCCTGTTTATCAACATGATTTTTCTTCATGGTATACTTTCAAAGACTATCTATATGCATCAGCCTCCTGTTTTTTTGGGATTTTTAGTGTCCTGATGATGTATGTATCCTACAACGATCGTTATATGGCATTAAACATGCACCTCGTGCCTGGTTTCAGCTTTTTGTAAGTTATGCTACCTGTGTTGGCTTTTCTCACAACAGATGTGATTCGTCCTTGTTCATTTATAAACAGAGACCTGATGTTACTTACTTATTACTTTATGTAGATGATATTTTATTGATAACTTCTTCTACAACATTTCTACAGATGATTATACCCTCTTTACATTAGGAGTTTTCTATCACTGATCTTGGTCCGCTGAACTATTTCTGGGCATCTATGTCACATGTTCCAACAAATGGATGTTTCTTTGCCAGAAAAATTAAGCAACAGAGATTCTTGAGCGCCCAGGTATGCGCAATTGTCATTCATGCAAGACCCTTGATGATATGGAGTCCAAGTTAGGAGCTGATGGTACCCAGTCTCTTATCTAACTCTTTACAGGAGTCTTGCCCGGGCTTTACAGTATCTCACCTTCACTTGATCTGATTTGTCTTATGCGGTTCTACAATTCTGTCTACATTTGCATGATACTCGGTAACCTCATCTTACTGCTCGTAAGAAGATTTTACGTTATGTTCACGGTACTTTCGATTATGGTCTTCACCAGTATTCTTCCTCGTCTTCTTCACTGGTTTCTTATTCAGATACTGATTGCGCAGGTTGCCCAACCACTAGACATTCTACATCAAATTATATGTTTTCACTGGCAAGAATCTACTGGCTTGGTCATCCAAGAGGGCAGTATATTGTTTCTCGCTCTAGTGTCGAGATTGAGTACCATGGTATTTACAATGCGGTGACTGACTTCCTGGTTGTGAAATATTCTTCGAGAACTCAATTCTTCTTTACATTTAGCTACCATTTTTTATCGTATACTGTGAGTGCAGTATATTTATCTTCCAATCTCGTGCTGCATTAACACACGAAGTACATCGATATTGACATTCATTTTGTTCGGGATCAGTTTGCGGCGGATCGCGTTTTGCATGTTTTCTCATGTTATCAACATGTCAATATTTTCACTAAGGGACTTTCATCTACATTGTTTGATGAGTTTAAGACCAGCTTGCGCATTTTGTGTCCTCCCGCTTCAACTGCGGAGGACTGTTAGTGGGCTATTATTTGGAGAATAACATAGTTTATATTTGGTCGAGCCTTATATAGTCTTTTAGCATGTTGTAGTCTTATTTATATTGTACATATTATCATTATTGAGTTATGGGAAAATAACATGGCTTACATTTATCACCCACAAATGACAATTTTTATGCTAAAAAGTACGGCCTTATGGAGGGGCTTGAGATTCTCCAATGAAGATGTCAAGTTCAAACCCAACAAACGTCAACTTTAGGGCCAGCCTTCTGCCGTTTATTCCCTAAGTGTAATTATGAAGAAATGTGTCATGGTTAATCTAACTCCCTCCCCCCTCTAGTTCGCATGGAACAATTAAACATTGCACGGGGAAGGCTAAGTCGACATTCACGAGTGTACGGCACTTTTATGAGTGTAAACCTTTTGAAAAGCTTGTTAGTGTATGCCACCATGGCACATGACAATCGGTGTACGATAAGTCTACCTTAAGAGGAAAATTGATACCCTAAATAATTGTGAATGAGATAACTGTTTAGACACTTTTATTTGGGAGATTAATGTAAATAATTACTCCGCATTTTACTAGTCAAAGTTTAGCATTTAACTTTGTGTTTTGAAACTCTTAGGGGGCGTTTGGTTCACAAGTTTAAAAAACGTGGATTTAGAAACCGGAGTATTTTTAACAATGAGGTGTTTCAAATGGTGGGGTTAAAAATTCGAAATCGTGTTTGGTTGACACAAAATCAGATTTGGTAAAAAAAAAAGATTTGAAAATAAAATATATCTAAAAAAATTCAAATTTGAAAGTAAAATCTAAAAAAAAAAAAAAAAAAAAAAAAAAAAAAAAAAAAAAAAAAAAAAAAAAAAAAAAAAAAAAAAANNAAAAACAAAAAAAAAAAAAAAAAAATGTATCTAAAAAGAAAAAAGATTTGAAAATAAAATCTATCTAAAAAAATCAAAATTGAAAGTAAAAAAAAAAAACAAAAAAAATCTATAAAAAAAAAGATTTGAAAATAAAATCTATCTAAAAAAAATTCAAATTTGAAAGTAATCTAAAAAAAAAATCTATACAAAAAAAAATATCTGAAAATAAAATCTATCTAAAAAAAACAAACAAAAAAAACCATGAAAACCAACGAAATACATCCATCCTTGAGTGATATCTTACCCCCTTATGAAAACCATGGTCAACGCATTTAAAATCCATTGACTGACGAACCAAACGCCAACTTTGAAAACCAACGAAATACAAACCCATGAAAACCAACGAAAAACGGCGAACCAAACAGCCCCTTAAAGAAATAGCCAATCTTTTCGCAAATGAATAGCGAAGCATTTGCGAAAATAGTGAAAACCTTTAGCTATAAGTATAAATGATAAAGATTTATTTGATACCTTTTTAAGGGGTAATGTAAGACTGAAATCGCGTTAATATGGTCAAATATTGCCCTAAATCGTTTCTTTTTGTATTTTAGGTACTTGGACGAGAATTGTGAAAAACGGTACTTTTTGAACGTATTTGCACGAAAACGTGAAGAAACCGAAGCGTTGATATAAATAATGCATAAAAACGTTATTTATTTTTTTCGATATCTCTATGTTTTGACGATCACAAAATGTAAGAACATTAAACACAAGATTACTACGTAAACAAGTATTTAGTTACAAATATCATATTATCGAATAATATCACTTAAGGTATGAATAAACAAATGTCTAATACATTTTATGATCAAAAGGATTTTTATTTAAACATTACAAAGTTTATAAAATTATATAAACATCCTATATATCTTTGAAAAACATTTTTGGTAATAGAGGAAAATGTTTAATTCATAATAAATATATGAATTCAAATTTTTAACCAAAATCAGTTAGTTTTTCACCAAATAAACTTTCCCCAGAAAAAGACAAAGTTTCAGGCCGTTACAAGAGGGCGGCCCCCTTGATTTTAAGGGGCCGACCACCAATTAAGGGGGCCGGCACGCTCCTGTTGTCAGAAACTTTTGCCTATAAATACAGGCTCAATCCTGGTATTTTTCCTCACCTTTTGCACTAATATTTTCAGTCTTAATCCTTTCTAAACATCATTCTAAATCCTTTGATCATAAGATTATAAGTCTTTGTTTCAAGTGATTCAATCCCTCATCATTCAAAGTGCAAGAGAAGAATACTCCCTCAACATCTAGTTAAGAAGTATTGTAGATTTGTAAATATAGTTTTGTAGTTGTGTAAATTATTTGTAAAGAGTAGATTTAGGTGTGTTAGTAGTGAAGAGAAGTAGCGAAGAAGTAGTAGTGTTGTGAAGAAGAAGTAGAGTTGTGAAGGTCTAGAGCTAAGTTGTGAAGAAGTAGTGTAGCGAAGAAGTTGTGAAGAAGTAGTGTAGTGATAAATGGTGTGAGATTAGTTCTAGCTAGGATTAGAACTCGAAATTGTTGGTTGCATATGCATATAGTAACAACCGAAATTTGAAGACAGCAAAACTAATCCACAAACGAATAAAAAGAGCATAGAAAAATTTGCAAGAAAGAAAGCAAAGAAACAAAAGACCGTAACAGTAAAACGTGAAACAACACTGATGGTAAACAAAAACAGCAAACCTTGATTGAAAGAGATTATAGGCCGATCAAAAGTTTGGGAAAGAAGTAAGCCGGTCGGTGGGAAAGTTATCAGATATACGTAGACACAAACGGTGCAATTAACAATTTAAAAACAATCGGAAAATCGGCTGGACTAAGGCCCATGCAAATTGAGCCCAAAAAAATACTATTTTTTATACCGCCCTGTATAGTGTTTTAGTATATATATAGAATAATACTTGGGTTCTAGTGTCATAGCCATCTTACGTGAATATTGTTTTTCCATGTCGTTGTTTAGGCTAAGCATTTTGTAGATGGATCTTTAAGCAGGTACAAACGCTTGTCTTGTAGATAATGGGAAAACTCAATAGGTTGGTGTTAACTATGATGAGACATTTATCCCAGTTGTTAAACTAGCCACTATGTGCACTATCCTCAGAATGTATGGTTCTCAGCATTGGCCTGTTTATCAACATGATTTCAATAATGTTTTTCTTCATGGTATACTTTCAAAGACTATCTATATGCATCAGCCTTCTGTTTTTTGGGATTTTTAATGCCCTGATGATGTATGTATCCTACAAAGATCGTTATATGGCTTTAAACATGCACCTCGTGCCTGGTTTCAGCTTTTTGTAAGTTATGCTACTTGTGTTGGCTTTTCTCACAACAGATGTGATTCGTCCTTGTTCATTTATAAACAAAGACCTGATGTTACTTACTTATTACTTTATGTAGATGATATTTTATTGATAACCTCTTCTACAACATTTCTACAGATGATTATAGCCTCTTTACATCAGGAGTTTTCTATTACTGATCTTGGTCCGCTGAATTATTTCTGGGCATCTATGTCACATGTTCCAACAAATGGATGTTTCTTTGCCAGAACAATTAAGCAACAGAGATTCTTGAGCGCCCAGGTATGCGCAATTGTCATTCATGCAAGACCCTTGATGATATGGAGTCCAAGTTAGGAGCTGATGGTACCCAGTCTCGTATCTAACTCTACAGGAGTCTTGCCCGGGCTTTACAGTATCTCACCTTCACTTGATCTGATTTGTCTTATGCGGTTCTACAATTCTGTCTACATTTGCATGATACTCGGTAACCTCATCTTACTGCTCGTAAGAAGATTTTACGTTATGTTCACGGTACTTTCGATTATGGTCTTCACCAGTATTCTTCCTCTTCTTCTTCACTAGCAAGAATCTACTGGCTTGGTCATCCAAGAGGCAGTATATTGTTTCTCGCTCTAGTGTCGAGGTTGAGTACCATGGTATTTACAATGCGGTGACTGACTTCCTGGTTGTGAAATATTCTTCGAGAACTCAATTCTTCTTTACATTTAGCTACCATTGTTTATCGTATAATGTTAGTGCAGTATATTTATCTTCCAATCTCGTGTTGCATTAACACACGAAGTACATCGAGATTGACATTCATTTTGTTCGGGATCAGTTTGCGGCGGACAGGTTCGCGTTTTGCATGTTTCCTCATGTTATCAACATGTCAATATTTTCACTAAGGGACTTTCATCTGCATTGTTTGATGAGTTTAAGACCAGCTTGAGCATTTTGTGTCCCCCCGCTTCAACTGCGGAGGACTGTTAGTGGGTTATTATTTGGAGAATAACATAGTTTATATTTGGTCGAGCCTTATATAGTCTTTTAGCATGCTGTAGTCTTATTTAAATTGTAAATATTATCATTATCGAGTTATGGGAAAATAACACGGCTTACATTTATCACCCATAAATGAAAATTTTAATGCTAAAAAGTACGGCCTTATGGAGGGGCTTGAGATTCTCCAATGAAGATCTCAAGTTCAAACCCAACAAACGTCAACTTTAGGGCCAGCCTTCTGCCGTTTATTCCCTAAGTGTAATTATGAAGAAATGTTTCATGGTTAATCTAACTCCCTCCCCCCTCTAGTTCGCATGGAACAGTTAAACATTGCACGGGGAAGGCTCAGTCGACATTCATGAGTGTACGGCACTTTTATGAGTGTAAACCTTTTGAAAAGCTTGTTAGTGTATGCCACCATGGCACATGACAATAAGTGTACGATAAGTCTACCTTAAGAGGAAAATTTGATACCCTAAATAATTGTGAATGAGATAACTGTTTAGACACTTTTATTTGGGATATTAATGTAAGTAATTACTCCGTATTTTACTAGTCAAAGTTTAGCATTTAACTTTGTGTTTTGAAAATCTTAAAGAAATAGCCAATCTTTTTGCAAATGAATAGCGAAGCATTTGCGAAATAGTCAAAACCTTTAGCTATAAGTATAAATGATACAGATTTATTTGATACCTTTTTAAGGGGTCATTTAAGCCTTAAATCGCGTTAATGTGATCAAATATTGCCCTAAATCGTTTTCTTTTTGTATTTTAAGTACTTGGGACGAGAATTGTGAAAAAACGGTACTTTTGAACGTATTTGAACGAAAAAGTGAAGAAACCGAAGAAGTCGCGAAAACCCGTCAAAAAAGAGAGGCTGACGGCGTCACACATTCCAACGTGATGCCGTCACTTGTTATTTGAGCTGGATGAAACTTAACACACGTCGCTTCAGTGATATTTCAAGAATTTTCACCTGACGGCTTCAGGTGCATTTTGGGAGAAGGAGTCACATATTAAGTTAACAAAAGACGGCTCAGAGCTTTTGGAAGACCTTATAACCTGACGGCGTCAAGTATAAAAGATTGAGGGCTGACGGTGTTACAAATTGAAAGTGACGCCGTCAAAAGTGGATCTAGACCATCACAACATGTGCGCGAAGTAGCTGATACTGTTTTGGCCATAAAATCTTCATACGAACTCAGATTTAGGTGATTCAAATGGCCACAGAATCGGGACAAAAATATCTATAATGTGGTGAAAAAGTTGTCATGACGCCATCACTTGTTAGGGCTGACGCCGTCAAACCTTGCTGGCAGAAAAACTGCCTATAAATATAACCTCATAACTTCACTTTTTGAGAACCCTAAACCCTAAGTCCGAGTCTAGGGCTTAGGTAGGTGTTTTAACAGCAACTTAGAGGGTCTTAATCACTCCATAAATATCTCGTAATGGTTTGTTTATTGATTCAATCTTATGTTATGTCTTCAATTATCATTATTGTTTCTTGCTCTTTATTGATTACGCTTTGCTAATTCACCTAATGTTAAATTATAATTGTATGAAACTTGTTTATAATTAATTGGATCATATTATTTTCGTGACAAATTCAATAGGTCTAATTGATTTAGTTTATAATTCTTGCTTCCTGCTGTCTATTGTTTAGTTGATTGCTTCACGTTAAGCTAAGAGAACTGGCTGACTTCCTTTATGTAACTTGCTTGAACGTCTTAGAAAACGTAACCATATCGTGCAATATAGGTTTTTTCTCGTTGTACTTAGTGCATGAGTTGATGTTTATGATCCTANCTCATCATTCAAAGTGCAAGAGAAGAATACTCCCTCAACATCTAGTTAAGAAGTATTGTAGATTTGTAAATATAGTTTTGTAGTTGTGTAAATTATTTGTAAAGAGTAGATTTAGGTGTGTTAGTAGTGAAGAGAAGTAGCGAAGAAGTAGTAGTGTTGTGAAGAAGAAGTAGAGTTGTGAAGGTCTAGAGCTAAGTTGTGAAGAAGTAGTGTAGCGAAGAAGTTGTGAAGAAGTAGTGTAGTGATAAATGGTGTGAGATTAGTTCTAGCTAGGATTAGAACTCGAAATTTAGCTTTGTGTCGTTAAATTGGTGTAAGCGAAAGTTGTGTAAGGTTTTCTCCGCCATAAGGGAGCTTGTTGACATAGTGAAGAAAACTCTCGAGTAGGTGACTCGGGAAGTGGAGTAGGGCAAGGAAGGTGTCCTTGTAGCCGAACCACTATAAATCCTTTGTCTCGCGGTTAGATCTTTCCATCTCTAACTTATTACTTAGCTTACTTAGTTACATCTCGTATATAGCTATAATAGTTTATATTATGTATGTGTTTATTTTACATACTTAGCTTACATCTTTATTATTCATACTTAGATATAGTTGTTCATATTGTTTAAGATTTGAGTTCACAAAAGATCGAATCAAAGTTTTAAAAGTAAACAAGGTTTTAAAAAACTAAACTAAGTTTTCAAAACAAAGTTTTTATAACAAACCTAAAAGGACACACATATAATAGATCATATAGTTGTTTTTGTACTTAACTCTAATCAAAAGCTTTTCAAACAAACAATTGAATAAACTCGAATCACTATTTTGAAAGCAAGTTTTATAAAATTAAAAAGACGTAAAACTATTCAACCCCATTCTAGTTTTCCACACGAAGAAGTCGCGAAAACCCGTCAAAAAAAGAGGCTGACGGCGTCACACATTCCAACGTGATGCCGTCACTTGTTATTCGAGCTGGATGAAACTTAACACACGTCGCTTCAGTGATATTTCAAGAATTTGCACCTGACGGCGTCAGGTGCATTTTGGGAGAAGGAGTCACATATTAAGTTAACAAGAGACGGGTCAGAGCTTTTGGAAGACCTTATAACCTGACGGCGTCAAGTGTAAAAGATTGAGGGCTGACGGTGTCACAACTTGAAAGTGACGCCGTCACAAGTGGATCTAGACCATCACAACATGCGCGCGAAGTAGCTGATACTGTTTTGGCCATAAAATTTTCATACGAACTCGGATTTAGGTGATTCAAATGGCCACAGAATCGGGACAAAAAGATCTATAATGTGGTGAAAAAATTGTCGTGACACCATCACTTGTTAGGGCTGACGCCGTCAAATCTTGCCGACAGAAAAACTGCCTATAAATATAACCTCATAACTTCACTTTTTGAGAACCCTAAACCCTAAGTACGAGTCTAGGGCTTAGGTAGGTGTTTTTTCAGCAACTTAGAGGGTCTTATTCACTCCATAAATATCTCGTAATGGTTTGTTTATTGATTCAATCTTATGTAATGTCTTCAATTATCATTATTGTTTCTTGCTCTTTATTGATTATGCTTTGCTAATTCAACTAGTGTTTAACTATAATTGTATGAAACTTGTATATAATTAATTGGATCATATTATTTTCGTGACAAATTCAATAGGTCTAATTGATTTAGTTTATAATTCTTGCTTCCTGCTGTCTACTGTTTAGTTGATTGCTTCACGTTAGGCTAAGAAAACTGACTGACTTTCTTTATGTAACTTGCTTGAACGTTTTAGAAAACGTAACTATTTTGTGCAATATAGGTTTTTTCTCGTTGTACTTAGTGCATGAGTTGATGTTTATGATCCTGTGATTGCTTAATTGACTTAAGGTTGTAGGTGAAATTAATATATATAGAGTTGGGGATTTTAGCACGGCCCCACGACTGGTATTAAGGAATTCAACGTTTTAACTAAAATAAACGACGTGACAATTTAGTAGGTAGAATTGGATAGCTATCAAAGAGTAATACATCATAGGAAGATACGCTTCACTTCCCTTGTAGAACCTTAATTTACTTTCTTGCATATTAGTTTAATTAGTAGCTTTTGGGTTAGTTGACTAGCAACTAATTCCGCCCACTATTCCAAAACCCGAGAATTTTATTTGCTTTCATAGAAATATAAAAACACAAAAAGAATCATCTTTCACCTCTAGACCTAATTCGTCATACATCTTGATCTAACTATACAATTCCCCTGGAGAACGATCAATCCCCCGGACTTACCTATACTACACTATAACGGTCAGGTACACTGCTTGGAGGATTGTAAAACTTTTTACGAGGGTTACAATCTTCGCTCATCAAATAAAGAGAAATATAATTAACAATCTTTGTAATTTGGTTCGTAAATTTCTTCTCACTTCGCAAAGTTTCCTATTCGCAAACCTTTTGCATTTGTAAATGGTTCGCAAGTGGCTTGCGAACAAATTTTACGTCCATTTTATTATTAAAAATTAGCTTTTAGCAAACGACTTGCGAATTCCTTGGTTATTTCGCAAATGATCCGGAATCCATTTGCGAAACGAGTGGTTAGTTTTTCAAAACCTTCAAAAACAACGCAAAGGATATGTTTGGCGAAAGTAACTGTTGCTGGAACTGGAGATGGTGCTAGAGATGGAGATTATAAAAAGAGATTATTTTTATAAGCTACATGAAGTAACATTTGATTTTAAAAGATTATGAAAGATTTTTTTTTTTTTTTTTTAATCTCTTATAAGTTTTGTCTGCCAAACAAAGATCATTTTTTAAATACTCCCTCCGTCCCAAATTATAAGTCCACTTTCAATTTGCACAAAGTTTAAGAAATTCCCACTAACTAATCTATTAACCAATTAAATCTCATTTCTCTCCACTAAACTTTGTTTTGATTGGTTGAAACATGAAAGTGGACAAGTCTTTTGGGACTAAAAAAGGAAAAATAGACTTATAATTTGGGATGGAGGGAGTAGCTTATTTCTTGTTAAAATAAGCATAATCTCTCCATAATTTTATGTGCCAAGCATTCCTTAAATGTTAAAGTTTGACTAGTTTGACAATTATTTAAACCTATGAATTTGTTATTCGTAGGCCTTAAGGATAGTTAAAATATCAAATAATTACTTGCACCATGAGAATAAACCACTCACCCCTGCGTTTAAAAACTCTCAACCGACGATATGTATCGCCTTTAATACACGTTTTTAATAATCAAATATAGCCTCTCAGAATACAAGTACCAAAAACCCTTAAATTAATAGCCCTTTTATTTCTTGCGAAAGATATGTACAAATCCAGTATATATGTTAATGGTACTTAGTTCACGAGATGATGGTAACTTCCAAAGATAAGTATATATGTTTATTGTACTTAGGGTGCGTTTAGTATGGTGTCATCAATCACAATCTGTATTAGTTTTGATTGCAAGANTCGTAGGCCTTAAGGATAGTTAAAATATCAAATAATTACTTGCACCATGAGAATAAACCACTCACCCCTGCGTTTAAAAACTCTCAACCGACGATATGTATCGCCTTTAATACACGTTTTTAATAATCAAACATAGCCTCTCAGAATACAAGTACCAAAACCCTTAAATTAATAGCCCTTTTATTTCTTGCGAAAGATATGTACAAATCCAGTATATATGTTAATGGTACTTAGTTCACGAGATGATGGTAACTTCCAAAGATAAGTATATATGTTTATTATACTTAGGGTGCGTTTGGTATGCTGTCATGAATCACAATCTGTATTGGTTTTGATTGCAAGGTTTATCAAACAAACACCATTTTTTGAAATGAAACTCATTCCTTGATTCCCATAGGCATGTACCAAACACACCCATAGTTCACGAGATGATCATGGTAACTTCCAAAGATACGAGGTAATGAGAGCACCAGGTGCAGTCGGTTGCCATAGACTCGTGTTATTACAAAAATTACTGTCACACCAGCTTTTCCTCTATAACTCAGAACCTATAACTCCAATAAAACTCAGAACCTATGACGCCTCCGGGATTCACAGTTTTTTGTTTGTTTTTTTCATTTATTCAAATAAAGCAACACACTAAAATAAAAATAAAAACTCTATATGCTAAATAAAATAAATTAAAAAACAAAATATTAAATTATTTCAAAAGGACTAAAATTGCAAACCAAACAAGAATTAATAGTAAAAAAAAGTACCATTAAGACTACCTAGAAAATGAAATAAAAACTACAAGGTTAAGATGAGAAAAAAAACGTCATGTGTTATCTTCTTCCTTTCTTTAATATATAAATAAATAAATAAATATGTATATATATATATATATATATATATATATATATATATATATATATATATATATATATATATATATATATATATATATATATATATATATAAAAAAAACAAACACGAAACGCACAACAAATACAACACAAATCAAACACACAACCCTTTCAAAAACTCAAAAAATAAATAAATAAATAAACAAAAGTATCTTAATGATGCTCTAACGTAGTGTTTTTATTTCATCGTCTAATGAATTGCGCCCTATAACCTGACCATCGTCTAATGAATTGCGCCATAAATATCCGTTATGCCCTGTAACACACCCTTATATGATGCTCTAACGTAGTGTTTGATAACAACTTAAAATATCTTAATTGAAAAATAGATAAGTTAATTAGGGGTTGGCAACATTTGCGGTTTGGGCATTCGGTATGCCATGCCGATCGGTATCCATGAAAACCACTCATGCGGTTTGACAACTTCGGCAAGCAATTCGATAATCCATACCGAATCGGCATGGCTTGTTCCCCAAAAAAAGTGACCGTTGCATATTAAACGAATTCATTAACAAGTTTGACTCGGGTCAACAAAAAAATCATAAGATCTCACAAGTTTGACTCGGGATTAAGTCGTACCCACGAGAAAAACTCATTTCCTTACCTTTTCTTCTTAGATCTATATTCTATAAGATTAGAACACAATAAATGATGGTGGTGATGTTTTGGGTGGCGGTTAGTAACCAAAAGTGGTGATGGAGGTCGTTTGATGGTGCGTGAGTGGTGTCAAATGAAAGAGGAGATGATGGTGAGTGTTGTGGTGGTGGTGGTTTAGTGGTGGAGGCGGCGGTGATGGTGGTGGTGGCTTGAAAGCCGGCGGCTAGAGAGGGATAGGAGAAGAGGTGAAGTGTTGGTGATGATATGGTGATAATAGGGGAAGAGGTGAAGTTTATGAATATAAAAAATAAAATAATAAAATTATGTTAGGTATGGTGAATCATGGTTGCCACTAAAAAATGAATGTGAGGTATGAGGAATTATGAAATGTGTTGGCAATATTTTATTGGTTAATTTTGCATGATGATGAATTATGGTGTGGCATGGTTGCCACCCTCCTTAGGTCACCAAATGGATGTGTATTTAGTGCTTAAAACTAACATATGACATGATAGTCTACAAATTAAGTCCACCCCTTTTATCTTAATTATACATATTTACCCTTCTATTCTTAACATTATTTCAAACAAAATGATATAAAAGTAATTCTTTTAATTCAGACATTTTATTCAACAAACAAAACAAACAATCATTTTTTCCATTTACTTCATAATAATGATCATATTTTTCCATTATAATACTATTTCTCGTGACCATCATCATCTTGTTTGATTACCTTATTCAAACAAAGACAAATATGAATAGAATAACGAGGATAAGTATGATTAGGTATAACTGAGCTCCAACACAAATGGACAAATATTAGCACCAAAACAAACGAAAGCGAAAACTTATAGAATCACATGGGCTAACTGCCAAATAAACAAAACTTGCTCACATGAAACTAGAAATCCGAAAAGAAAGGCTTCACGAAAACTGTTCAACACCAAAACAACACTAACAACGATCGATAAGAAAAATAAAACCAACGTTACATTACACAATTGCTCGAGAATCATATGAATTATTTCAAGACAAAGCTACACAATACTATAAAACCAGACACACTACTACGCAGCGGCGTCTTTGAGAGCGCGCAAAGTATAAACACAATATCGGGGAATTATAAACAGTAAAATATGCGGCATATAAAACCGCGATCCGTTATATGTTGTTTTTAGTATGTTTACAAGTTACGTACGTGATCTATGTTAATGAATAACATAATATTATCGCTCAACAATACGTGACAACCATAACTTGAAAACACAGTAACACAACTTACATTGTGTGTATTTGTGTTCTAAGTATTATCTCAAAATTTAAGGATCTACACCCCTTTCAAAACTCAACACTACTTAATATATAAACATGCATGCACCCAGACCATAAAACAAAATAGTAGACATAACAACAAACTTAATATATAAAGCAAAGTTTATTTAATTTAGCTTGCAAACGTATCTATAAACCCAAAGATTGATGCACCTACTTTAATGATGTAACCGGACTTATAGTAGCAAAAGCCGTGCACGGTGCAATGGATCAAACATAAACAAAACAAATCAATGAACTTGGTTTTCATAATCAAGAAGCATGAAAATGAAATCCAACTAATTTTACAAAGCCGGATCAAGAAAACTATAGTAGCTAAATAATTTCAAGTGTCGTAACGAATAACCAGTTTCGTGTACTTGAAAATGACTGATATATGCTAGTATTAAAACGGGTATAAAGAACATATACCCATAGTAATCAAACAAAACTAATTGGATGAACGATACCCAACTTGGGGTGTTCGATACTTTATGTTTTGATAATCTGAAATTGATATGATGACATAAGTAGAACTAGATAATACAAGTAAAAGAATACGGGTACTTGTTACTTCGTTTGATTTGACAAGCTCTTGTCATGGCTTTGTAAAATGACAAAAACAATCAATGGATTTATTGACCAGCTATTGATCAGTTAGGCATGAAAATAGTTTTTATTATTATTTTTTTTTAAATAAAATTAGGAAAATGGTTTATTAATTATTTCGATTTACATAAAGGTGCAAGTCAAACGAACAACAAGCTGTATCGCTAGCCCTTTTTAAATTGAAAAGCCAATTCTTTTAAAAACTACGTTTAGATTTCAAACCACCTTGAAAACAGTATCGATTTTACACCAACCATAAACCAGCCTAAAATATTTCGTTAGTGATTTCTAGCAAAGTTTTTCAACAAAACAATATCGCTAGAATAAGTGGGATTTACTAAACACACTTTACAAGTTTTGTTTAAACATTACATAATTACATAAATAACTTTAATGAATATCAAATATTTTATAATTAACATCACTTACCATTTTTAAATGATTAAAGGTATATAATTATGGGATTGTTATGGATAAATATGGAATGGATGTCTATATCTTTTAATATTGGTAGTTATCTTAATTAGAATAGTATCTTGTGGAATACTCCATCTTGTATCTATATATACATACCTCCATTGTGAGATGAATAATACAACTCTCCATTCTCTTCATCTTCTTGTTCTTATTGTTATTTACTTTATTGTTTCACAACACGTTATCAGCACGCTCTTAAGTGTTTCTAATATACATTGTGTTTCTAATATACAGTACACGTTGACATCCAGTTCTCGTTGCAATATACTGTTGTAATTAATTGCTTTAGTTCTATGGTATTTGAAGGAGCAAATGTCCAATTGCCGTATGAATCATCGAACTTTAGTCATGACAGAGGTAAGTTTTCTTTTTATAGTGATTAATTAATAATTTAAGTTTAACCATGATTGCATGATTTCATGATTTCTTCTCCATGGGATAAATACTTTGCATAAGATATCAATGTTCTTAAAAAATTTACGAACCAATAAGTATGGACTAACCGATTCACTTCAATTCACTTCACTTTTCTACATTGTGTTCTGTGGGTTTGATTCTTATAAAGTTTATCATATTTATATATTTTTTTTTGTTTATCTTTGCCATTCTTGAACATTTTCTTGTATTATTATAACAAAATACTATACAAAGTAATATTGTAATTAACATGAAGTTAGAATCTTCGATGTAACATGGGATGAATAGTTTAGTTTCGGGGGAAGTGATTCTCTCGATATTGTTGAAAGGTTTGGAATTAGGATGTTAATGGATACTAATGTTAATTTTNTTTTATAGTGATTAATTAATAATTTAAGTTTAACCATGATTGCATGATTTCATGATTTCTTCTCCATGGGATAAATACTTTGCATAAGATATCAATGTTCTTAAAAAATTTACGAACCAATAAGTATGGACTAACCGATTCACTTCACTTTTCTACATTGTGTTCTGTGGGTTTGATTCTTATAAAGTTTATCATATTTATATATTTTTTTTGTTTATCTTTGCCATTCTTAAACATTTTCTTGTATTATTATAACAAAATACTATACAAAGTAATATTTTAATTAACATGAAGTTAGAATCTTCGATGTAACATGGGATGAATAGTTTAGTTTCGGGGGAAGTGATTCTCTCGATATTGTTGAAAGGTTTGGTATTAGGATGTTAATGGATACTAATGTTAATTTTCAGTAATGGAAAAAAAATGGTATTAGCTATTGTACTTCAGATATATATTGTGTGAATGTGAATAAGAATGTGTTACTTCGTATCGAGTTTTTTTTTTTATTTATCTAGAACACTAGCTAATTGGTGTTAATTCTTATATGATGGTTAATGATTTACAAGAAGCGCTTTGAATGAAAGGTAAATAAAGTTTTACATGATTATTTGTTGCACTTCTCTGTGTTATTATAACTGCATCTACTAGTTTTACATCTTATCATATGCAATAGTTTTTGATAGCCTATGTACCTTGGCATGTTATTGAATAATTATGTTATACGCTAACAATCTTTGTTTAGAAAAGTCAAACGTAACTTTAAAAACTGCCATTAATATGTGATTATATTTCACAACTTTCAAAATAACGAATAAAAATCAATCATAAATTATTTGATGTTGGTTTATATATTATTGGTTAGATGTTTGAACTTAATACATATGCATGTGCTGTATATATGTTGCATAAAAAATTTAAATATGACGTATTTTAAAATTTTATACAATATTTTGGTCCTCACTCCAAAATTTGCCTTATGCCTTTAATTTAAAAGTATGAAAATTATAAATTATAATATTAGATGATGCCTTCCATTTGTTCATGATTTTTGATATGTGCGGACATTACTAAGTTTTTGCTTGCTAATTTGATCGTTACGTTGAGGTATATAGAGTTTGCATGATTTGACTTCGTGGTTCATAATGCACAAATGTGTTTCCTTTTGGATGCTAAATAAAATCATGGTACTTTGAATAATTTAATGCATATGGATAAATATCATGATATTCCTCATGCTCGTAACATATAAATTCACTTATAATTGTATGACTTTAAATTGATGAATTTAGTTATTTCCCATTTTTTTATGTGAATAGATGGTTTGTTTATGAGAAAACTTGACAATGATGATATGAAAGTATTGAACTGGTACCTGGCCATATGACCGACTTGAAACTATATAACATTATTGATCATATATTTAGTTATTCATACTCTATATTATAGGCACTTGCAGTGTATATGTATATGACTTTCTTTAGGAATGACAGAAGTATTTCCCTATAGCTAATAAATTTATAAATGAGCTTATGTTGAAATATCATTAAACCCGTTCGCTTTGATATGCTCCATTAATTGAAATTAATATGGGAAAATGTTTTGGTCATTGTAACGATTTAGATGCAGACGTACTTGAATTAAATGTAGTGGAGTTTGTTATATGTCTTTAGTTGTTATGTGATTATTTGTTTTAAAATGTGTAATTAAAGCACATGTGGTCATAACATAAAAGTTTATGTGCCAAGGTTATTGTAGTAATTGGCATGACCGGTTGGACCATCCCGGGTCAATGATGATGCGAAATATATAGAAGAACTATAAGTTTCTTCGAAGATAAAATTGATTGTTCTTGATGGAAGTTAATTATTCATAATCACCACCATATTGAAGTAAGGACTTTGTCCTATAAAGTTTCAGAAACAATATAAAGGGGATGTATGTAGGCCTATACATCCGCCATGTGGATCATTTTGAGTATTAAAATCGATGCATCGTCAAAATGATCATCAAGGACGCAACTTAAGGTTAGCGTGATTAATAGCTCGGCTTATAAAATGCGAGCATGGTTTTCCATATCATATATTTGGTAATGGTGGTGAATACTTCCCTATATTGGACGATTATTGGAATAAGTGTTGAACATAAAAGTAGCTCATGTTCATACACGAATTGCTTTTGTTGAAACGTTTATAAAATGTCTTCAGTTGATTGCAAAGCCAATAATATTATGAGAACAAAACTCTTAGTTTATGGGGCATGTTAAAAATATGAATTCGCATCTTGCCAACAATTTATAATGAATTCTCCCAATTAGAATGGTTTTTGGTCACAAACCATATTTCACAAGTGAGATTTTGTAATTGTGCGACATTTATTATTGTAAATCCACCACAACGCACAAAATGGGATGTTGAAATTGATAATTCATTCAGGGGGAGAATGAGCAGCGAGAAATTTGGAATGAATTAATATATTATAAATGTTGATCCTCACGATAATGAAAATGAACTTAAAGTTCAAGGGACAATTTACATTCCTGATCTAGTAGTTGCCAGACAAGTTTTGTGACCTAAATAAAGTGACTAGATCATACATACGCTGCTAATGCTCCAATTAAAATGTGTGTCCCAAAAGTACAATCAATGAATGGTAGTAAGTCTATGACACGACTGCAGCGTGATAGACAAATCGATTCCAAATAAAAGTCCTCAAATGAATAAATAAAGTGGAGCAAGAAAATCAAGATGGTCGAATCGAAGTAATAAAGACCCCATAATAGTCTCTTAAAGAGAAACTAGACATGAAGGTTATTGAAAACCCCGGGTATGTGAAAAACTTTGAGATCTCAACGAATGATAGAATATAATGTCTAGTAAAGTGTGGAATCGAAAAGTAATGAATCGACGTCGATAGTACTTTTATATATGATAATGATTATGAAGTAAATAATATAGCGCTAAAATTAATGTGAGGATCTTGGATTGATGAATGGCCAAAAATTTAATGACGCAAGTAAGTAATGAATGATTGAAGTCTCTTGTGATGAGACATGGTTACTGGGACTTGAAGTCTGTACATATGAATATGTAAACTTATTAGATATGCATAAGTCTTTATGAGAAAATGAAATGAAATTATGCATAAGGTACAAGTGATGGCACACGTATATTTTCTCAAACACTTGTAAATGATCATACAGATGCATGTTCACATATGGTGGATCCGATAATGTAATTTAATATTGTATAAGTCTGGCAATGTGTAAAATAATTGATATGCGTCTAAAAGATAAATGAATAGAGCTCATACGAGATTTTATTATAGGATATAAAATGCATGAAGCATGCTAGTAATTTTTAATGCTTAAAACATATAAGAAAAGTTCTCGAGAACACTACTTGATTGTATTGAATATTTTGGCATATGCAATTGTGTTAGTGTATAGTATTGTGCCAATAAAGAATTACATTTGCCTATGAAACTTTGTAAAGAGATCTAGAGTTGAATATTTTTTAAGTTTCATGCAGTTTGATTTATGATTATAAAGGTAATTGAATGCGTTGAAGTTGAATTGGAAACAACAGACATATTTTGTCTTAGCTTATGATTTGAACATCTAAAGGATGAAATATGTGTGCATCATGAAAACTAAAGAAAGATGCTAACTATCCTTATAGATAAACGAAACTCATGTTTATGAGGTCACATGATGTGAAAAGAACCCCCTTGATTTATAAAGATGATGATCACAATAGTGCATATGAAGCATTTAAAGTTCTCTCTAGTGATCCTACATAATATAACATATCATTCACTTTGAATTGTTGGCAATGAATAACTTGTGGAGAACGATGATGTACTTGATGTATGACATACATTAATCCCTATAATGGATATACGGACAACATGTAGAGAATATTTATTCACGTGATTCTATCAAGACAATTCAATCCATTTTACTGACTTAATGAGCTTAAGTGATGTAATCATTAGGGGGAGAGAAGATACGCGTTGCACTCTTTTTCCCTTGACTATGGTTTTGTCCCCACAGGGTTTTCCGGCAAGGTTTTTAATGAGGCAACATCCCCGAGCGTATAAAAGAGTTATGTACTCTTTTTCCTTCACTAGATTTTTGTCCCACTGGGTTTTATCTAGTAAGGTTTTAACGAGGCATAATTCTCAAATGGACATCCAAGGGGGAGTGTTATGGATAAATATGGAATGGATGTCCATATCTTTTAATATTGGTAGTTATCTTAATTAGAATAGTATCTTGTGGAATACTCCATCTTGTATCTATATATACATACCTCCATTTTGAGATGAATAATACAACTCTCCATTCTCTTCATCTTCTTGTTCTTATTGTTATTTACTTTATTGTTTCACAACAGGGATAAGTGAGTTTATTAATTTTATTTTTATAAATTTGGAATGCTTAAACAAAAACCATAAAGTTGTGTTTTGTGAATCCTCATAAAATTAATAGTAACAAATTCTATCATAAATGACATCCATATGGTTTCATACCGAGTTTTGTACACTTCAAACTCTGCCGCATATATACTCTAGAATGATAATAATAGACTTGAAGCCTCTAAACAGTGGCGGAGCTAGAAAAAAATTTATGGGAGGGCCGAAACAAAATTTTTTCCAAAAATACATTAGATGGGAGGGCCGAGGTGAAACAAAAATTTTTTTAGCACATGAAATTGCGAAAAATTACATTAACGAGCTTAGGCATAGGGGGGCCGGGACCCTTCCCGGTCCTCACTAAGCTCCGCCCCTGCCTCTAAGGCTCTAAACAACCACACTAATATAGAAAATTACGATAAACATGAACCCTTTAACCAAAAAAAAAAAAAAAAAAAAANAAAAAAAAAAAAATTGCGAGGTACTCGTTAGTTAAACATGTAAGTGTGGAAATCTGTATATCCATTATGATAAAACCGGTACATAATATACAATTACATATAAAATAGTCTAAAACCAGGCTTGAGCGCAAACAGTATCTAATACAAGTCTTTAATGAAATATAACGACTAACAAAGATCAAACAGCTAGCTCATAACTTGGCTACGAATAAAAGATTAGTATTGTTTTGATGTACCAAAGGGTAAAAAAAATATACCGTATATGTACTATCAAAAGTTAACTCATATTAACATGCAAAGTAGCATTTTTAAGAGATTTACATATGGGGCAGAAGTTGATGGATGATTCACATGTACTACAGACACAAAGATGCCTGCAAGGAAGCAATAATACGCATGACTCCACTATACCACAATTTCTGCACAACCTGTTTAATGTGTCGCCATTATTGTCAATAGTTGTTGTGCCATTATTATTGCCATGATGTTCCTCCTCGTAATTACTTCCACAACAAGACTCATTATCTTCGACATCATTTGCCGTTTGTTGTTGTTGTTGTTGTTGTTGGATTTGTGTTAGTAGTTGTTGGAGATTGAGTCGTAGAACATTCGCTGTTGCTTCGTTGCTTTGAGCCATTTGTTGCCATATTTGATTCTCGACGTTAAGCGATTTTACTTTCTCTTCTAGAGCGTAATTCAATTTGCTCATTTTGACGATTTCATCGTCTTTTGATCTCAGTTTGTTCTTGATTCCTTCTTGTGCTGCTGCTATTAATCTCATTGAGTTCCTTTGTCGCGTTACTTGAATTGCAAGTCTCACTTTTTCTGTCTGTAGATAACATAACACAATATTGGTTAATAAGATTTTCGCTTATTCACAAAGCCAGTCTTAATTTCTTCTTTGAAAACTTTCAAAAGAAACGCAATAATCAGTTTTTCACAAGATTTTTCAAATACGTTTCTAGATAAAGTACAAAACTATGCTCATGTGAATAAAACCAGTTTTTTCTTTTTCTTTTGTCCAAATACATGAGCAGTTTATTTTATACAAAAACCAAACAAGTAAAAACAATATATTCTCTTACATGATTAGCAATGAAGCGATCGATCTCTAGTTGTTGTTGATAAATTTGCATGGACATATCTTGACCAAGAAACGTAAAAATTCCTTTATTCTGGCTGTCAAATTCATTCCCATTCACAAACTGAGCGTTGTTGTTTTGGCACAAAAATTCCGAGGCATCAAACGACGAAGATTCACGCGATCTTTTCCTTGAAATCGGAATACTATACGTGAGTCCACTATCCATTTGATTCATGCCATATTCGTACACATTCTTATTTCCTTGATCAACCATCTCCCTACACCATCATAAACTTTAACTTAATATATCATCAAAAAGTACAAATATATAAACATGTTTTACAAAAAAAAAAGGTTTGGAAGAGTACCTGTTATTGGATATGAGAATTTGAGGAGAGAAATGATTCATATGTGGATGTTCAACTGCCATGAAACAAATGGAACCGTAATTTGGGGTTTAATGAGGGGTTTGGTTTATGTGTGTGTTTAATATGAAAATGAAAGTTTGTTTGTTAGGAGGGGTTTTATATATATTTGTATTTGTATTTATGAGATGAGATGAGAGACTTGACTGACTGGTACACATTAACCAACAAAAAAATTTGTTTTTTTGTATTGGTCAAGTCCGTAATTGAAGCAAAAGTTGAGGGTGAAGCGTTTTTTTCAAAACGGAAATTGCTTCCAACAATTCGTTTTATTCGCATAAAGTTTCTCACTTTTTTTTTTCTTCTTCAACTATTGAATTAGTTTATAACACTTTAACCTATCAAACTTGGCAAAAAAGTTTTGCTAACAGAAAAAGTAGAGTAATAATTTTGGCAGAATAATAATTCATAAGAAAAAAAGAAAGATACGTGTTTAAATTAATATATTATTGTAACTACAAAATCTTTGTATTCAAAATTCATCAGTTATTTTTTTCAAAATCTGCTTATAAAATAGGTAGATTGAGAGAAAAATACATAAATACAAAACTTAGAAAATGAATATCATTACCTTTGTCATTAATATCATCTATAATATCAAAAATATGTTACAGTAATTAATCCTAGTATATTATTATCATTAATATCAAAACTTGATTATAATACTATAGTGATAACTTTCTCAACATACTTCCATAATCACAGAAATATGTAACCTATCTTGTTATTTTAGCAAGTAACCATTTCTGAATGTTCAAATCTTTTATTTTTCAACGTATATAACATTTATTTATTTACAGAAAGAAATTTCAAAATAAGACTTTAGTTTCAACTTTCACCATGTCAAAATACATCATTAAATTACTCCACAATTTTTTATCCACATGACCACATCTAGAGTTTCCAAAACGGATTAAGAAAAAGTAGCTACGGTCAATTATATGTAGAGAAATACGGTGTAGTCAAGAGGGTATCTCTGAAATTGCCACGTAGACAGTATCTGACACGTGTACTAGAAAATGGACCGTGGGTAGGACCCACTGTCTATTTTAAGATGAAATAAAAACAAAAGAGTCAGTTGGGGACAAAAAATAGTACCGAATCCAAATTGGTCGTGGGTAACGCCTTCCCGAACACGTGCTTTACTTTTCTATTTTTGGCTTCGTGCATCTCATAATTCCCAAACTTAAAGAAAGAAACTCTAATCTCGTTACGTATTTGTTTATACCAAATACAGTAATACTATTTTTAAACTCATGTATACACGGATTAAATTTTTTTTATTAAATAAATATATCGATTAATATTTTGTAATTACTTTTGTTAAACGAAAAGTTTGACCTTTTTACTTACATGATGTTTAGGTTGATATTTGTTGAATTTAACTATTTAAATCATTTTTAATATCACGTAACGACTTTTGAAAATATATTATTTCAGATATTTTAATTTAAACTTTAAATAAAAATTACATGTATCATCGCTATATGTATAATGCATTTATTTTTATATCACAATAACTTGTATGTTGTTTCTTTATTTCGATATTTATAATTTTGTTAATAATAATTTTAATTGTAGTTAGTTTTTAAACTCATGTACGTGTAAGTTAACTTATAATGAGGAATAACATGAGTCTAATGAAAGTGGATAGTAAAACAAATATACACCTATCCTTTAGTATTTTTCTAACGGTCTTGCTCGTTTTCACCCATTCAATAAATGTTAAACTTACTATTTACCTTTACACGCTTTTACCAATCTGAAAAATTCTAAAAAAAACGTAAATAATGCCGTGTTAGTTGAGAGCGACTAATCGAAACTTTTTTGTCACATTTGTAACAAACATTTATTACTGGAATTATTAGACGAAAGCAGTATCATTTTGAAGTTTCATCGAATCAACGTCAACTTTTGTGAACTTGTAATTTATTAGGTTTAAAGATAGGATAACTTCAAACTTAATAACAATATAGTTCTTATTTTCTATTTTGTTTCAAATCACATTATTGAATGTGAAAACACATTTATTTTGTTTCAACTTGTCATTTGTCAGCATTTTATGAATAAACTTTGACTAAAAAAAAAGAAAAAAAATCTCTTAATAACTCAAAAGAAATTTCTAACTAACGCCAATATGTCCTTATCTTTGGAATTGATCTATTTTGGCATTTGACTATACACGTTAATTACATGGTGTAACGTTAACTCGTGATGCTATCTATAACCCATAGTTGCTTACATGACTTTAACATGCATTACTATAATACGATATTGCCCAACCATAGGTTTTTTCTTCATGTTTTGCAAGTTCCAAAAGGCGCTCAAGTGCTCATCTTTTTGATCAGTTATAACAAGGTTCATATTGGTTCTCACTTCTCACAATCAAGTTTGGCGTTTCGAATTCAAGTTATCTCATATTTTTGAAGTGTAGTTTAGTTCAGGGGTAATACCATAAAAAGTATGATACTTGTTCTAAAATACACCTTTGAGTATAGAACAAATTTTTTTCTTCTTGTGCGTACTGAACTTTCATTTTTTGACCTCTTTGAAGCACTTTGTGACGATTTTGCCCCTCAAATTATTAAAAATCCAGGGGCAAAAATGTCACAAAGTGCCTCAAAAAGGCCAAAAAATGAAAGTTCAGTACCCAAAAAAAGAAAAAATTTTGTTCGATACCCAAAAGTGACTTTCTTGGCAAGTATAGTGTTTTTTTATGGTAGTTGCCCTTTAGTTCATCGATTGTTCCAATTGGTTTAGTTTCAGGATGTAGCAACAATATCAAGTTTCATAACATGTCATTGTATTCTTGGATGTCTCTTGCATCCTTCAATTGTATTCTCGTGTGGATCATTCATCATTTTTTAAAAATACAACAATTTTTTATAAAGAAAAAAAAAAACTGCATTACTATAAAAATAATATTTTAAGTTAGAGATAATATTTGAACCTTATTCATGAATAGTTAAATTACGCGTTATACTTAAATATATATTAAGATGTATTTACAAAATAAATGTACTCTCTCCGTCCCAAAATTATTGTCCACTTTGAATTTTCAAAGTCAAGTTGGTTCAACTTTGACCATAAATATATATTTTTTATTTTATAATACTTGATAGAAAATTATACCATTGAAAAGTACCCTTAAAACCCAATCCATTTATATATTTTGCATCAAATAATATATAACACCCACAAAAATATTTAAGGTCAAAGTTGAAGAAGAAAGACTAAAAAAGTCAATAGTGGACAATAAATTTGGGACGGAGGGAGTACTCAATACCTATAGACTAAGTTATGTAATTCTCAATATAATTAAATCAAACTTCACATTTTTCTTTTGGACTACGATTTTATTTGAAAAATACTAGCAAGTAGCTAAAAGATATTACAAACTAATGAAAGTAGGGTTTTGCGTCCGAGTAACACATTTGAAATTATACTTACTACAACTAGAAACTCACAAAAAAGACGTTCGAACTATTTCTTCAAAAAGAAGCTCACGTCAAAGCTGCCTTTTGTCGAATAAAGATTGATTTCTGAACTGCTACAAAAGTTACCACATCACATAACAAATGCCTTCAAGAACATCCTTCAAATACTTAGGCAAACGAATATTAGTTAACCAAAGGAGCCATTCATCATAAGAATTAATGTTTGGGTCCTCAAGCTCCCACCAACGCATAACCTTACTTTTCACTTTACGAGCCAAGGAGCAAGAGAAGAAGGTGTAAGAAGCGGATTATAGTGAAATACAACATGAGAGAAAAAGGATAGATTAGATCTCCAGTAGAGGGAAAGATTCATTCGATTTCACTGAGGAACATCATCTAGTAGGAACATCATTCTTCGAAATAAACGCAACATCTAGAATGCAACGAACCGATGTCACTGAGAACTCACTCGACGCCTCCAATGACCAAATCCAACAGTCAAGAATTCGAGGAAGAGTTAAATCCTCTACACGAGAGTGAAGAAGGCGAAACTGCTCCTCTTGAGACCCTCCTATAGGAGAGCGACGAAAAGAAGACACAAACGTAATGTCCCATTTTCTCGGTCATACTAATATCTTTACACGTCTCTAAAGCATAAAGCCTAGGAATTGAAACTTCATCAAATCCTCACCTAACAATAAATCGTCCCAAAACAAGGAATCAACACCATTCCCCAACTTTTTTTTTCTAAGAAAAGCAAAAAGATCAGTACCTTTGTTTTTAAGAGAATGCAACTCGCGAACAATGACTAGCCAAGGAGAACGTCTAGAAATAGAATTGTAATTATCGAGAACTCCTTTAACACCATGAATAGCTTTAATGAACCTAGACTATAAAGAAGAACCTTAGGTAATGGAGCGCCAAACCCATTTGAACAAAAGAGCACGATTAGTGGCGAAAAAACTGTACACCCCGAGACCTCCATTTTTCTTCCAAGCCAAGACAGTTTTCCAACTATACCTCGCCATTTTTCTTTCTGACCCTTCAATTTCATTGAAGAAATTTCTGCCAATCGATTCCATTTTATTCAACAGTCCCATTAGAGCTTTTAAAAATGAACATATGGTAGAGAGGAATGGAGTTGAGAACTGATTTCAATCAAGTGAGATGACCGCCTATTGAAAGGGCGGCGGGCTTCCATTTAGATAAACGAGAAGATAATTTAGAGATAATTTCGTCCTAAGAATTGATTTTTGACATAGCACCTCCCACATTGACTCCAATATAATTGAGGGGAGCACAAAACGATAATTTAGAGATAATTTCGTCCGTAGAATTGATTTTCGACATAGCAGCTCCCACTTTGACTCCAATATAATTGAGGGGGCAGAAAACGTAGAGCAGCCCGCAACATTGGTTGTTTCTTCAACTTCAATTGTGCTAGTACCAATACCCATCAACTTGCTTTTATGAAGATTTATCTTGAGACTAGAAGCCTTGAAAAAAAACACTTTAGAACATGCACAAGGGTGTTAATATTAGAAGCATTCCATTCGCCTACAAAGAAAACATCAACAGCGTAGAAAAGATGGGATGTCAGCATAGACTCATTAATAGATATGCCATTGAAAAGACCTCTGGTGTGGATGTTATGGCAAAGTAAATATTATTAGATTACTCCAATGCAAATAAAAAGGTGTTCGCAAGACGGGTGGGAACGCCACAAACTACCTCGAGGGACGTATGGACGAAGCTACAATTCGCCCATATTAAGTTTAAGTGTGACGCATCTTGGCAAAAAGAGTCCGGGAAAGTGGGTATTGGTTTTGTAGCTCATAATTGCAACAGAAAAGTGTTACTTTCAGGAGCTCGGTCAGGATTCTATGCAAACTCGCCTTTAGAGACTGAAGCTAAAGCTGTTTAGTGGGCTACTAGACAAGCTCAAAGTAGAGGCTACTCTAAAGATTTTCTTATTCAGATTCATTAACTTTTGTTCACGCACTCCATAACCGATCGATACCTCTATAAATTGCGATGTTTTCAGATATTTTATCTAACTGGCTTACGTTTAGTACCAAATTATTTATAAACAATTATAACCGAATAATATTAAGGCGAAAACAAAATTGAAAAAATAATAAACAATCATCACTTGATTATGATTAAATAAATTATTTAATTACAAGTAATTGCAGTAAAAGATACTACTTTATTAACCCACAATTCTTCTTAGAGGTTTCGTTAACAACTTTTATTTTAATACTCCGTATTTCATTTTTGAAAATTGTTTCAGGGTGTGCTTGGTTTAAAGTCGGGAAAAGGAAAAAGGAAAGGCAATGATAATGGTGGGGAAAGGGAAAGGGAAAGAAAAATATTTCCCCCATTGGATAATGATCCATTACCCACTATTGGGTAATGGGTATGGGTCATTGTATTATACCCTACCGAGCATATTTTTCCATTATCTTTTCCTATTTCTCACCCCATAATCCCCAACCCCATGCCCTCAATTTTCATAATCGGTGGGTAATTAGACGAATAATTTATAACTCTCATGAATTTGGTTTGATTTGAATGAAGATAGAGACAATACAATGAATTATGAAACCACAGAGTTGTTGGGAATCCTAATTTGTAATCCACCAAAATCAGCTCTGCCAATCTCCATGTTCTTTCAGCCACCACCTACATTAATCAATACTTATTTTCTTTCCTCAAAACAATAAATAGTTTTAAAGACAACAATCACGAAAGTTCATCAAATTGCATGCGGACAAAATATGAAATAAAACATTACATTAAGTTATCATTGAGTATAAAGTTGACCATGAGTCCATGACCATGATATTTGTTTTGAAGCGTCTATAATTCTAGGACGAGGCCATAAAATTTTCTTAGCAGTTTTGAACATCCTCTATGTTGAACAATTCCTACTCTGCGAGACTTGATCATTTGAAAAAACGTTTGAGCTCGGTTCCTTTTCAATGTATGGTTGAGATTCTATCATGTTTAATTTAAACATAAAAGATAGTTTTACGTTTGTTGTGAGAGAAAAAAATAGTGTAGGTCATCTATTATAGGACCATTATTTTATTAAAAATTAAGTATTCTCTCAAAACAAACTAAATATTACCTCGCATATTTAAATAGGAAAGAATACCATCAAAATATTCTAATGATTATTTCAATGATCGCCTTTATTTTTCTTTCTTCCTGTTAACACCAACTTGTTTAGCATTAATCAAAACCTACTTATTCATAACCCACAATTGACCTTTTACCATCTTCAACTTATCCGACTATTAAATAAAGATTCAATTCTATGTTTTTCCTAATATAAACATCACCATTCTATATTTCTTCAAACATGTATCAAAATTATTGCACATTTTGTATTATCTACTTGTAAGTCGGGTTATAACATTTTAAAGTTTAGATTGGGTAAATATTTTTTCCTTAAATAAATTATGCTTCAAATTTTTAAGATTTGATATTCTCGATATCATCATAGTACTAACGTTGTGTTCTCAAGCTTGATATACAAGAGAAATGAAAAGATCTGGAAGGAAATTGAAATTTTCTGTGTTCTCAATTTTTTTTATGAGGAAGAAGAGAAAAGATATGGAAAGAACTTGAAAGAAGATTTAGTGTATTTTTGGTATAAAATATTCCTCCTACTTTTGAGAGGAAGAAGAAGGAAGTATCAGTTCTCTTCTTTTCTTTTATGAATCAAACTCAAGAACACACCGTAAATAATTATCATAGCGGCGATGGTTTATACTAACGCCAATTTATGTGTGCAATTTTTTATATACATATGAGTGAGAGTACATATAGTTATTGGTTTAAANTTACTCTTATAAAATGATATAAAATTATAAATGCATAAATTTATAAATATTTTGTTGCCGCCTTAAGCACGCCTTAAGAAACGCCAAGGCTTCGCAAAGGCGCATAAGGCTTGAGGCGTGGCTGTGCCGCCACGCCACGCCTCACGCATTTTAGAACATTGTAAAAAGCTGATGTGACGCTGAGTTGACAATAATGATAATGGTCATTATTACCGCCAACCTAAGGTTAGATTCGTGTATTCCGATGCTTCGGAAAAAGGATAAAAAAAAAAAAAGATAGGTGTATGAATTAATGGATAAAAGTAGTATTGATTGTGTTAGACGATAAATTAGATGGCCTAAATTCGGCTGAATTCCCTGTAAGTTGTTTTTTATTATCGAGTAATATTTATAAACTACATTAGATATAAGAATAAACTCTATTACTCTAATGAACTCAAAACTTACGATCAGACTTGAGCTATCTAATGATCTATTGTCTAACAGATTTTACTCTTCAAAATTATAAATACTATATTAGTTTTTGAAAGTAGTGTTTATTGCACATGGTGCGTGGTGATCAATGAGAATTGCTTGGCACTGTTTGATATATTTTGTTAGAAAAACTAGAAGTGTCAAAAGTGTTTTTAAATATTGTTCTGAGAATCATATAAAATAAAATGAGGGAATAAACAAGCTTTATAAATGTTTTATGGTTAATATGGTTAAGGTATGTAATATGGTTAAAATTTATAAAGCTTTATAAATGTTTTATGTTATTACATATAAATAAATTATAAAATCTTTTGAGTTTATAAACTTTTTTTCACTATGATAAAGAAATGTTTCAAATTTATAAATGCTAAACATTACACATGCACTGATTGTCTTGAGTTTAAAAAGAGGTCCAAGACTCCAAGAACTAGGACCTCTTCATGCCATCAAGATTTATTACTACCGTTGAAACAAGATATAAACTTTTTCAAGTTTTTTAAACTTATTTACAGACCTCTTATAGTGGATGCTCTTACTGTTTTGAGTCAACGTGCTTGTGCTTATTAGTGCTATCCAACGGCATACCAAGCATATGAGGTTCCATACTACCGATGCACAAGCATTTACGGAAATAAATTTCCTTTTTTTAGCATTTGGAGGGTAGTCAAGGACGATATGATGGTGAGATATGTATGTAGACAGGGAAACTCGAAGGTGTCACATGACACATAGCAACATGACATAAGTGTTGTTATTGTTATGGGCTCATAAAATCCAAGCAAAAAACATGGGATGTTCAGGACACATAAAACGACACGAGTGGCTGAGCCTGTACGTGAACCTGGAACTCAACAGGCTGCCTGTCTCGCTGGCCGATGTAGTCGTTGGTTAGATCGATTTTGGCTTCATGTGATCACTTCTTATCTTAGTATATAGAATCTATATTTAGAGGTAGACATACTTTTATAAAAAGAAAAGACAACAAATGTATACTATTTACGCTACAAATATAACACACACTTGTCTCAGTTAAAACTTAGTTAAGAAGCATTTCACACCACATATTACTTTTTAACTTTGCAAACCCTTTATAAAAGTTAAACACGACCCACTATTAAGATTGATATCATTGTCATAATTATGTAATTAGCAAGCCAAACATTTAGAATGTCAACTATGTTTTGATTAGGTAAAACTTCATTTTATTAGACTTCAGGTAAAGATTATAATCTTGGAATCTCATTTAAAATAAAGTTATTTTATTTCCTAATTCATATGTGCATATCAATTTGAATATTTCTAAATTTCAACCATATATTTTGGAGATAATGATTGGAAACAGAGAAGGTAAGGCACATAGCTGGCTTCTTTTTCTTGTCCTTTTCAATATTTGCTGGTTGTTGTGTTTTCTTCTATTTATATTTTATTTTCAATATCAAATGTGTGCTGTTTGTTGAACAAGCAAACAAGCATTAAAAACTTAAACAATGAATAAATAAAATTATCTATCTCACTGTTTAGGGTTACAATTACTTGATTAATATGGGTGAAATTATAATCTATTCAGTTACTAGTATATAACTAAAAATGTTCATTTGTCTAACAAATGTATTTGTTTCTAAGAAATATCTTTATAGATAGAATAAGTTTACAGGTGTCAAAATGGTTGGGTCGGGTCGGGTTGGGTCTTGGGTCTTGTATGGGTATGGGTTTAGATGAGTCATTTGGAAAGATGGGTATGGGTCGGGCCGGTTTTTTTTGGTTTCTCAGTTTTTTTTTTTTCATCCTGGAACATAATAATTCATTATTGTAAACAAAGACAAATTTAACCATTGGGTCTTAAATTGGCACCTCTAAATAAGTTAAATGGGAATATTTATACGTGGTAATGCTTGTCAATTTGTAGTGTCCATCAACATTTTGTTTGGTCTGGTAAAAATATTAGCGCAAGATGTTTGCATTTCTTATAATTAACCTCGTCAAAGTTCATGTATATAAATACAAGAAAGCGTGCAAGAAGCCAAGAACCTTAAGAAAGGATAGATACATTGAAACAATCTTTAATTTGATTAGTCATTAATAATAAAATTATACCACAAAAGCAGAACCAAACAACCAAACACATTCTGATATTTTTTAATATATTTAAAAGATTTTAGGCATTTTACTTGAATATGTTTTTTCTTAGATGTTAATCAATTGGCCACACTTCAGAAAGGGCAGAATCAAGTCATTAAACGTGTACATAGTGACTCATTAAATTAAATAAAGTAATAACTATGTTTATTACTCGTATATTTTAAAGTTTGGTTAAATTTTAGTCATGGCATATTCATCACATTTATGTTTATATATTTATGCTGAATGATTTTCTTGAAGCAAAACATTTTCAGACTTGCTTGCGTGAGATTGAGTATTGTTATGGTTGTTGTTTGGGTTTTAACTAAGGGTGTTCACAATTAGGGTGTTATCCACAAAATTCAAAGACCGAACCAAACTTGCTTAAAACCGAACCGAATTTGTTGAAACTGAACTTAAACGAATTAAATATTTGATTTTGGTTTGGTTTTGTTTTTTGATTTTGGTTAATGCAATATGTAAATCGAACCGAATCGAAAACCAATGTCACAAGTATATATATGTGTTTTATACATAAAAGATATCATTAAAACTTTTTTCTATTAACATTTTCTAAGCTTGTAACTATTTTTCTTTATTAATGATGTATCTTTTTCACTATATATTTTAGTATACGTCTAAATTCTAAAATTAAATAAAAAATCTGTACAACTAAACGAAACGATTATAAATGATATAATTTAGGTTTTTCGGGTTAACCCGAAACCACAACAAATTCAAATCCGATTTTAGATTCGATTTGATCTAATATGAATTTAGTTCGGTTCGGTTTGATCTAATTTGTATTCAGTTCGGTTGTGTTTGATCCAAATTGAATTCGATTCGATGCAATTTGATCCAATTTGAATTCACTTATGAACCAAACGCCCCCTTAGATTCAATTTTATCTAAAAAAAAATTAACCGGCTCACTCGAAATCATTCATCTGATGAACACCCCTGGTTTTAATCAAGAAAACGTGTTGATTAAATGTTTCTTAGACTAAATCTTAATTAAAGTTTTATCAAAGACGCCACATAGCACAATGCATCTTATAGTGTGGACACTCTTTCTTCCATGGCCATTCCTTTTATTCCTTACTTCTTCTTATATATACACAACTTTCTCTTTTTCTTAATCTCTCATTCCATACATAAATACACACACTAAGTGTGTCAAATTGTGCGTTTTTCCCTTTAAAACATTGCCCAAATCAAACCAAACCAGATTCTATATTTTTGGTTGCTTTGTTCATCATTTTTAGTCACACATAACACATAGGGGTGTAGGTTGCAATACATTATAAAGTGTGTCAGAATCTTGGTTCTTCCTTCATTCATGGTTTTCCTCATTCTTAAGTTTCCAAAAACTTCTTGATCACTTCTCAAAAACCCTTCTTCCTTACATTTTTCCACTTGTGAGTGCTTAGAATTTTTCATATATTAAGTGTTACATTTTCATCTGAATTTTATAAGAAAAATGTTGGGTGTGAAGTCAAGAAATGTTGGGACACTTGGGGTCGCTAAAGGCGGATATTCGACCACTGGTGGTAATGCTACTTGTGAAGTAAGACCATGTGGAATGTTGGTTCAGAAGAGGAATTCAGATGTTAATCAAAGTCAAAACATAGTACATAATATCAAAGTTAGAGTCAAATATGGCTCAGTTTATCATGAAGTCAACATTAAACCTCATGCAACTTTTGGTAATTTTATATCTTAACTTCTGTTTATTTATGTTTGTAACATGTTTGGTCTTAATTAAGAAAATAAGAGATGTGTATAGGCTAATAATTTTTAGGCACAATGGTAAACATGTAGAAGAGTTTACACAAACTTTTTTCTAGGCTTGAAATTTGCGGTTATTCGAAATAACTTATTTAAGAAATTAATAACCAAGGTGTGTGTAAAATAGTGAAAATACAAGAATAACATTCTTGATATAATTATTGTGTCAAATTCATTTGTTTTTAATATATGTGGATTGTTTGTGCAGGAGAATTAAAGAAAATGTTAGTAGGGCCAACAGGATTGAACCTTTTGGATCAAAAAATAGTATATAAAGACAAAGAAAGAGACTCGAAAGCGTATTTGGATGTGTCAGGAGTTAAAGACGGGTCGAGGATGGTCTTGTTTGATGATATAATGAGTCGAGAAAAAAGACTTGTCGAAAATCTTAAAACTGCGAAAACAGAAAAAGCTAAAACTGAGATCGTTAGTATCACTTCAGAAATCGATAAGCTTGCTAAACAGGTTGGTAATTTGGAGATAGAGATTTATGGCGGCAAAAAAGTGGTAGAAAAAGTCTTGTTGAATTTGATCGAGTTGTTGATGTCGCAATTGATCAAATTGGATGGGATTATAGCCGAAGGAGATGTGAAATTGCAAAGGAGAATGCAGGTACTTTTGTGTATAATTTTTGAAACTATTTGTGTATAAAAACTCCACAATTCAATGGAAACTTTAATCAGAAACACTATGAATCTAAAAGACAATTGACATTCTTTCATTTTAATGATATTTTAGGTAAAAAGAGTGCAAAAGTACATAGAAGTTCTTGATATGTTGAAGATCCGAAATTCCAAGATTGCAAGCAACAGTAATGAGACTAAAGGACGATACCCTTTGCAACAACACCCGAAGAAGGTTTCATTTGAGCAAAGACTCATAGCACCAATGGAGAAGCAACGAGACTCGATGAATTGGCCAATCGTGGCTACGAAAAATTGGGAGAAATTTTGATTCGCGAATATTATCACGGAAGAAGAATCCATTAGTGTGAAATGTCACCATTGTTCTTTCTTTCCTTGCCGTATTTTGGTTAAGATAGATTAAATATTCTGTCTGCTCTCGTGTTTCGGTTCCAAATTGCATTACTATTTTTGTATATATGATCGATAATCGAAACTTCATTTGCCAAAGTTACTATTATCATCAATAGAGTATATTTCAACTTTCAAGTATCATTACTTATTTAGTCTCTATTTTCGAAACTCATAAGTGGAAAAAGTTAAAGAGGGTCGGCCATGCTTAACGCAAAAAGTCATAATGATAAATATCGCTTCAAAAGTTGATCTATAGTATTGTCTTTTATTGGTTTATGAATTTTGTAGACGTGTCTATAGATTAAGAGAGACTGAATGTAAAAGACTAGTAGAAAAATGGTTTATAATCTATATAATTAATGCATAAAATGGTTGATTACTTGTGGTTCAACACCCAACCCTATTAGCTCCGTCCGTGTACAATGTCCAATTGTCTAATTGTTTCGAACTTTTTTCTTTTGTTATATGTAATAAAATAATACAATAGACTACATGCCATCGATAAACTACCCAGAACTGGTCAATAAGAATAACCCATCCGTGAAAAACAATTTATGATATAAAATCATGTGAGACTCTGAGAGTCTCCAAGGAAATTAATATCGAAGGAATAAGGCACGTTGTGGGGGACTAAGGCTAACCTTACCAATCATTCTTTTTGGTATACATAGACGACTAGACCAATTATATTGCAACGCCCTTTCCCACAAAATAACAAAATCAAAACTAAATTACTATGATGCAATTGGTTCAACCAATGGATAAGTTGATCCAGCTTAAATAGAGTATACGTTCAAATGTAACTATTTTAATATAAGCATATTGTACAAACTGTGGGAAACGGTGTACACTTTTATAAAATAAATCAGATTAGCATGAATATAATTAACAGTAATAACAGAATAAAATAGCTGACAGAAAGGTGTAGAAGCAGAAGACAGACTCTAATAACGATAAATAAAAGAAAGCAGTAAAAGAGAACGAGGCTCATGTTAAACACGATTCCCTTAAAACAGATTCGTCGTCTGTTTCCCAGGGTACAACGTTCAAAGCTGTTGTACAGCCGGACCTGACACTTGCCTGAAAGATCACGGAAGCTCTTAGTGTTTCTGATCGAAGGTAATCGCTGGAATACGGCTGGTAATGGAGCTGCGTTTTTTCTGTGTCTAAAACCGAATGAGAATAGGTTATATTTATAGTGAAAACCTATCTTGTTCGCCAAGATTGAATCACTATTAAATATACACCGAGATATGCAAATCTGTTTCCTTTTAAAACCGATTTCAATATCTTCTATTTATTTAAACAGATTTTAGAAAACTTGTTCACAAAGTTTAAATCGTTTCTATAAATAAATGGATACAAAATTCTGGAAACTATTAAAATTGGCAACGTGAAAACCTATCTTGTTCGCCAAGATTGAATCACTATTAAATATACACCGAGATATGCAAATCTGTTTTCTTTTAAAACCGATTTCAATATCTTTCATTTATTTAAACAGATTTTATAAAACTTGTTCACAAAGTTTAAATCGTTTCTATAAATAAATGGATACAAAATTCTGGAAACTATTAAAATTGGCAACGAGATCTGCAGCAAAAAATTTCGCACGTAGGCGAGATTTCGGAGCTGCATTCGTGTCCGCAGGTCGCGCGGCCCCGCATGAGTTCAGAAGCTTCGAACCCATTTGGCCCAGAGAGCATAGCTCATCTAAAGGAATTTGATAGCCAACACAAAGAATTCCTTATAAACTAGTCACCACTTCCTTCACTAGGCGATGTTGGATAGTTTTAGTTTCCATATTTTGTGCCTCACTTTGAGACGCGATATCTCATTCATTTCTACTCCATTTTGGACATACTTTAGCTCGTTACGAAGCTCTCTTTGAGGAGAACATAACGCCCCCAACAAACACTAATATATATATAACATATACATATATTAAATTATGTCCAAACTTTGCAAAAATTCATTTTGCAAAACCACTTTTCCAACACAAACTTCATTTATCTTTTTTAATACAATATTCATTTCGTATTTTTCATACTATTAGTTTTGTTCTTTAAACTTTGCCATAATTTTCCAAACTTGTATAACATACAACAATTTTTTTTTTCACCTTCAACTTTTACTTCAACACCTAGAGTTAAAATAAAATAACTGGCGGCTTATAATATCGATTTAATATAGCCGCAAGCCGAGGACAATACAACCTTTGTGAAGATCAAACAAGATACAATCACGTTATTAGCAATAACATAAATTGAAAGCCAATATACTCTGGGGGTTGATAATTCCACATAGCAAATTACTACATACACATAAATATCATGCATAAGGACAAAAAATATTTTGTCCTTATGCATGATATTTATGTGTATGTAGTAATTTGCTATGTGACAATATCATTTGTCTATACTCTAGGTGTGAGAAAATAACTAGTGGACACTATGTTCTTAATCAACAAGTGATCTAATAACAATATACCGATGTTTCGCAAATTCAAGAGAAGAGGCAAAGAAAAAATAAAAGATTAAGTCAAACATCATAATTGTTGTTGGGTTATTTGTTTGAAAGAACATACGAAGAGACTAAATCATTTATATATCAAAATTACTTATCTTTTGTTTATATAATAAAAGAATTACATAATTTCAGAGTCTTTTTGCAAATCCCTTCTCATTGAAAAAAAAATTAAATTGATTTTGGTCAAATTTTAATAAATTTGATAGAGAATTTGATTGAGAAAAAAAAAACACATAAAAATTTAGGTGTCAAATTTATGAAAATAAAAACTTAAAAAAATAGGAGGTAATTAACAAAACATTAGTGGTTGAATTTTAAATATATTATATGAAGTTAAGTGTAAAATTATAAATCTCCATATTTTTTGATAACTTTAAATAATAAACAAATAACCCCTTAAAATTTATACCCCCTACACTTTATAATATGAATTTTGTTTACTATAACATGAGTAATGTATTGGTTTGAGACTTCCATCCATTAAACTTACAAAGTTTTATAAATGTACGACTTAGTTTTAATATACGTTAAATACTTTTTAAAATAAATATTAGTTTTAAACTTTTATCTACTAAAATAACTTTTTACTATGTACGTTAAATATAAATAAGAGCTCATGTTATCCTATTTAAAAATTTAATCTATAGCGTTTGAATATTAAATACAGTTAAATTATTATTAACGGTAATATAAATATCAAATGGTAAGTACAAGTTACTGTGATATGAAAAATAAATATACGCGATTGTACTTATAACGACTCATGTAATTATTATTTAAAGTTTATATACGGATATCCGAAAAAACATTCTTAAAAAACTTTATGGAGTATATTTAACTTCATCAACGCTTATTATGCGCTACTAAACTCACACATTTTGTACAATGTGATATCAATAGTTAAAGTTAAATAACAACATCAACCTCAACATTAACATCTATGTCAGCTAAAAAAAGTTAAATCTTTCATCCAATAAAATATTTACATAATATTAATTGATATTAATACATAATGAAAAACTCATGCATACTTATTAGTTGTACTTATATCACAATTTTCATGGGCAAATTTTTATATGTCCATATAGTAAACAAAAAATTTAAAATAAATTTGATTTATGTGTAAACTCATGTAATCAAAGAACCTTTGACCCAATAACATTATAAAGAGATACGCTCAAGAATCCACTACAAGGTCGATGCCACTGTTATATTTACAATTTCTGCTAACTATTTTTCTTACTTTCGCACATGTTGATGCTCTAACTTTTTAAAATATACATAAGATTTTCAGTTTTTAAAAGATAATACTATCTAATTAAATTTTTCTGAAAAAACCCGTGCGTGCACAAGTATTATAACTAGTTTTACTAGTTATAATACCTGTGCACGCACGGGGTTTTTAAAATTTCGTTTTGATTATGTATTATTATCGATTAAGAAATGAACCACTTAACATGTTTCAATTGGTTTTACTTGTTGGACTAAAAATAAAAAATCATATGTATATATGCTATAATCTACCTATTATTTTAGGAGAACACTTTTGGATTAAAAATTATATTTTATTATTCAAGCAAAATCACATGATGATACTTGACTTGCATGACATGTTAGTGATATATGCTTTTAGTTTTGCAAACCCATGCTATCAGTTTACGATATGTTTTGTAATTGTGGTATTTCTTTTACTTATATTTTCGTTAAAATATGTAGCATATTTAGATAGCTTTGAAGATTGATTCATTTATTTGATTATGAATAACTATCATACCATGTTTACTAATGTACCTTTTTGTTTGAAAATTTGCATTTTCATAAGTTTATGCTATTTACTTCTCATGTTTGGTTATAAAATTACCAAATTAACATAGATGCTTACATCATAGCTTCTTTATTACATAAAGAGAAACAAAAAAAGATGTGATCGGTAGAACTCAAATTTAATCTTATGTTTATGTCTAATGTATAAAAATAATTTTTCTCTGAAACCGAACTATATAATTGTATAATTAAATTATAAATGCATGAAAAAAATGAAAAAGAGTACATTCGCAAGTCTTTTAGGATTGTTTGAATCCTTACCGACCTTTCACTTTAGTGCAACTTTCTTTACAATTGGCCTAGATCATCAATGTAAAAGACACCCATATTTTAGACCGTTGGTTGATACCCATATTGTTATTAATGACAGCAAACACCTGCTAAGTTTCATTAACTACCATAAAATTCCCCATATAGGCACTAAAATACATCTTTGGTACATTAAAATATATTCATGTATTATCTAAATCAGCAACTCAACTTAATTATACATTCATACCTTGAGCAGGGGTAGAAAATCCTTTCATGACAATCATGTGTTGATACTTAATCCTCTTCTAAAAATGTACACAACAAATTTTGCATTGCACTTTAGTGTGTGTGATAAGATCATAAAACTGCAAAAACCACTTACATGTTGCATTATAGTGAGGATAACAACAAAGTTAGTTAATAACATCAAATAAGAAAACTTCATATTAGAACTAAAGGTGTGTTTGGTTATGCTTATTAAAGGTGCTTATTGGCTTATTCAATTATCATAACACAATAAGTTTATGATAAAGCTATAAGCTTTTTTGAGAAGCTTAGTAAAAAACCTCTGAACTCACAACTAATTCTATTATAGCTTAGTGTGTTTATAGTAAAAACACAAATATTAAGTGTAGAAGATTTTAATAAAACATAAAAAAAAGTTACTAAAAGTTGGTGTGTATAACAAAAAAGTTAAACCATAAAAAAGTTACTAAAAACTATCAGTTAGCTAAGGCATAAGCCAAAGTTTTGTTGAGGTCTCTTTCAGATGCTATCGAGAAGCAAAAAGATGTTAACACATAAATCATAAGTATAGAAGAATGGTATCTCGCATCCATGATTACCAACTCAATACCATTATCGCAGTATATTAACGTAATAACCTGATTAAAAACTAATATGCTTGCTTAATAATTCTCATGTACATACTTTAATTCCTTTACAACGGCCAACTATTACGTTTTTTTTATGAAACATCACGTCAATGAATAAAGTTAGGTTATCACCTACATAGTTTTTCTTTTTTTGATTTAGAAGGTGATTGTTATCAAATAAGGATTGTGATGCGTGCATTTTTTTTATTTAATTTAAGGAAAACACCTTCTAAATTAAACAATGACTATCTAACCCATATGTTAGTTTGGCTTTTTTAATAATTAGCTTTGTATAATGTTTTTAACTGGCAGACATGCTAAGGTTGATCTTGATGTTATTTTTAACTTTAATATTGATATCATGTTGTACAAAATGTGCGAGTTTAGTAGTACATAATGAGTGTTAATGAAGTTAAAATATGCTTCGTCAAGTTTTTAAAATGTTTTTATGGATATTCTTATATATATTTTAAATAACAATTTCGTGAGTCGTTGTTATAAGTAGAATCGCGTATATTTATTTTCATATCACAGTAACTCGTGCTTACCATTTGATATTTATATTCCCGTTACTAATAATTTAGCCGTATTTAATATACAAACCCGTGTACGCATAAATTAAACTTTTAAATAGAATAACATGAGTCCTTATTTAAAAAAATAATTCTAATGGATGAAAGTCTACAACTAACAATATTAAAACTAATTCGCACATTTATAAAATTTTGTAATTTAAATAGATGAAAGTCTGAAACTAAAACTAATACTCATGTCATTTTAAACAAAGTTCATATTATAAAATATAATGGGTATAAAGTGTAAGAGGTTATTTGTGGTTTTTCTAAAGTTATTAAAAAACATGGAAACTTTTAATTTTTCACTTAGCTCCATATATTTTATATAAAATTCAACCACTAAAGTTTTACTAATTACTTCCTCTTTTTTTAAGTTTTTGTTTTCATATTGACACCTATATTTTTATGCATTTTTTTTCTTAACCAAATTTCTCCACCAAATTTATTAAGTTTGACCAAAATCAATTTAATTTTGACTTTTTATTGACCAATCATATTGCTCAATTCGGCCTACGTGGCAAAATCGAGCTCTCCTATTGGTTTAATTTTTTTTCAATGAGAAGGGTTTTGCAAAAACACTCCAAAATGATGTAATTCTTTTATTATATAAAAGATTGATGAAAAAAATAGAAGATTAATTAACATTTTAACTAAAATGCAATTTCATCCATTTTTCTATAATTTAAATATCTTATTAACCGTTAATTGCTTGGCAAAACAAATATAGTGTTGCGAAAGAGATTTTATCATCTTTCAATAAACGGGTACTTTCATAAACTTTCGACGACCTTTTTGTTTCTTTTTTAAAGTTCTTTTTACAGTATTGAAATTAGCATGATATATCACATGTGATTGAACAATAATATGAAAGTTCGAAAATTACACAATTGTATTGAAATTGACATAAGTATTTGTGTATAAATCAAAGAATTTCCCCCGTTTTTTACAATGGAAAACACATAATCATGCCTTTCCAACCATATATCACACGTTGTATTTGTATTATAGATTATAGGTATTCATTTATAAAACTTCTATAATAATATTTGAAAAAATCGCATGTGGTAAAAATCACATGTGATTGGGATCACGTGTAGTAAAAATCACGTATTTTATGTGTTTTATCCAATTTGGACGAATTAAATGCACTAATCTACAATTTTAAATAGAATATGTTATATATGGTTGTAAAATTGAAAGTCTTGTTTATTGAAAAAATGATGAAACTTTTAGAACTTTGTATAAAGTTACGTTCATTTTAATACATATTTAAATATCAAAATATTTAAATTAGTGTTGAATTACATTTGATTTCTTATGAAACTTTTGACAACGGGAGAAGGAAGGAAAAAAAAAGGAAAAAAAAAGAAGAAAACTATGCAAAAAAGTGACAATTTTTTAATTATTATTTTATTTTTTTAGTACATCAAAGTGTTTATTTATTAAAAGATAATTAAATAATAATCGAGATATTGCAATTTCTTTCGTTTAATGATTAATGGTTAAAAATATTAATTTATGAGAAAATAGGGTGAAAGTGATTATATCTATGTATTCTAATAAAATAGAGTTTTGTACCACCTACTAAAGCAGACTATGTAATTAATGGGCTGATGTGTCTGGATGGAGAGGGAACTGATATTTTAGGTAGCTACAACTCTACTGACAATAAACTTCTTCTATACTCTCTCTGTGCATTATTATCATTCAAAACACTTCAAAGCGTCAGTTTCAAATCAACAGTTAATATATTTCTTCCTCTATACGATTCAATTTCAATTGTATAATTTAATCTCACAATTAATGTCAACCAATTTAAAAAAAATATACAAAAACAAATCACCCATTGAATAATGAGTTTCACCGATTCAAAAACACACATGTAAATCCTCTGATTCATCAACCGATCGGTAAGTATTCACATCTATTCAAGTTTTTCTTTTTAGGGTTTTAATTGTAAATCCTCTGATTACACACATGCAAATCCTCTGATTACGGTATATACTTTTAATTGTATTTAATCGATTTGGTTTATGTTATTGTTGGTTTTTTTATGTTTATGATGTAAACCCAGTAATTCAATTCAAATTGATTTTTGATTTTTTTTTTTCAATTCAATTGATAATACATTTTTTTTCTGTACAAGATTTGGATCGTTTGAAGTTTCTAATAAGATTGAATCGGAAGTTTGGAAGGCTCTCAAGTGGTCAGTGGTAAGTCTTTTTTACGTTATAAAGGGTGAGTTTAATTATAAATTACTTAAAATCGAGAGTTAGATTTTCTCTATTCAACAAATTTTTATGGGTTAAATGATTTTTTGTGGCATGTGTTTATAGATACGTCTAATTATGTGGAACAAAAACTATCCCATACGAGCGATCCACAAAAGGTATGTGTGAAAACAGGCATCTTTATAATGCTTACAACATATAAAATTCATAATATGGTCTATGTAATCTTTTTTCAAGTGTGCTAACAGGGTGGTTTACGCAGGTTTGATGGACATGATTAGTATATTACTACTATATTGCATTATTATTGTTCATTTATGATTATAGAGCATTGTATTATAGTGCATTGTTATTGTTCATCAGACTAAAGCTTCACACTCTCGGCTATCTACAGGTAATGAGATAATTTCCTCATGTGAAATAGTTGGAAGGATGTTTCCTATATGTCATGTACATGTTGATGATGCCATTGTGGAGGTATGCACATTATTTTCATGTAGTTGAATAAGATCATTGTAGTTTTTATTTATTTAGAAAATGTCTATATAACTTGGATATGGATATCTAATATGGTTATGTTAGCACAAGGTATGTGTTTAAAGGATTTTGGAAAACATCTTTTGTTATATATTTTCTGCAATTTTTTAATAGATGCAAGTGTTTATGGGTCCTTGATGTACGTTTTTCAACTTTAACACTTTGATAAGAGCCCAAACAGTCATTAATACAGATATACTTGCTGTGTATCTACTCATGATGATAGAGGTCCTTCGCCAAGAATGTGGAGCTAATGCTGATGATTTCTTGCAGATCACTTATGTGTCCTCCCACCGAAGTCTGTGCAAGTGCGTCTAAAAGGTGTGTTATCGGTTTATCCATGGATTGATTCAGAAGAAAATGTTGGAAACCTCTTCATGATATGTTCTCATGCATCTTTTCTTCCAAGATTATTTGATCTTGACTAATTATGTGTTTGCGTTGCCAGATTATGAAGTCGACAAATATGACATAAGGTCTGGATTTGGTCATTTTGGTATTGCAGTTGATAATGTGAGTTTAATTGGTTTTCTGCTATGGCCGATGCTTGAACATTTTCACAATATTCCGAGTATGCATAGGTTGCAAAAACTGTGGATCTTATAAAGGCTGAGGGTGGATTGTAACCTGGGAACTTGGTCCAGTCAAAGGTGGGAAGTTAATTTAGGCTTTTGGTTTGGAGCTTCAGCGCAAACGAGATTGTCCTAAATTCAANCAACATCCGCGTGTATATATTGGTTGCAGTTCATGCAGACGCGCTGCGCTCACAACGAAAGTTGAAATCCAGCTTGGACATCTCTTAAATTTGGTGAAAACAATTTGGTTGCATAACGAATCAATGTCCTTACAAGTAGGTCAATCTCAACCAATTTACTTTCAAATGAATCGATTATGGTTATATTATACTTGATATTTCCTATGGGTCAAATGGGTAGATGCATAGGAAAAAAAGTAAACTGCTCTGAAGTTGACCAAAATGTGATTTTGTAATATAAGTTGTAATTAATATAATATGATTTGGAGTTATATCGTAATTGACTTATCTATAAAGAACCGGAAGCTTTTTGACAAAAGCGTTCTTTTTTTTTTTTACTATATTAGTGAGATTTGTGCAAGGATCGAATAGTCTTTGAAATTACCGGTTAGTGTCTTTTGGTTGTCAAGTGGTATGTAGTTGTTTTAACCCTAAACATTTTCAATACTGTCTTTTTAGCTCTTAGTGTTTGAGGTATCTAATTTTGTCTCATACAAACAACTCTAGAAGTTGTAAAATGGGTCAATCAACATGGTTACATGTATTGTAAATAAATGATACTATATTTTCAATTTGAAAACAACCTTAAAATGTAAAAACAAAAAATCTAGAAAACATGTATATGGACGTTCTCCAGAACATTAATGAAACTTTTACCATAACTAAATGAATGGGGCTGTTTGGAGTTTATGAGTGAGCAGGGGTGTTTGGGTTTAGAGTCATGGCAACTCCATAAAGTTCTTACTTTGATAATCCTGAGTTTCACTACAATACGAATGTGTTGTTTTTATTAATGTAGTTACAAACTCAAATTTTAGTATTTCTTTAAATTCATTTAATAACCAATGTATTAGTTGCTGCTACCCACAGGCTGTCAGCTGATGCCGATGGATTGGAATTTTTACATCATATAATGAGGTCTCTCTGATAGTTTTGATGATATGGGTCTGCGATAAAGTCAATACAAAGGCATCAACTTTCAAGGCTTCATGATGTTATTTTTGTTGAATTGAAAATTAAAGAATCAAAATAAAGATGTAACTACTCATTTGGAAAGGTATGTATTTATTAAATCAGGAAACTACAATAGTTAAACTCACCATATGAGATTTCCTATTTTCTTCATGCTATACATCGCTGGATTATTTGATAAAGAATGATGAATATAGTCATTTTTTTGCTGCTCTTTTTTAGGCGAGTCACCACCCTATGATTGTAACTGCAGAGCGTAGAGGCTAATTCTGGGCAGATTCCAATTTCATGGGCAAATTTTGGGGCCGTTCTATTCAGCTCAATCATGTGGCTGTCCTTACCCTACAGTTATTTCTTTTCGGTAAAACATTTCAATGGAGCAAGATTACGACATCTATATACAATATTATTCTTGGAAAAATCTATTGCGATCACTATGGTACCATGCATTTCAAGGGTAGCGGCAATTACTCTTGCAAATTCATGTTTAAGGAGCAGTCGATTATTGATAAAAACCACATCAAGTATATCCAAAGAGAATTAAATATTTTCTTGCTATATTAACCTCTCAAGATGGCAAGATGTGTGGGTCGGGAATGGCCTAACGGGTCAAAACATGTTAGGGTGGAAACAAGGGAATTTTTTTGGTTGATATGAACCGGCTGTGTTGACTCGTTAACATTATTTGTCCAAGTCTTAGATGTTTGTTATAAATATCTAATGTTTTAGTTACGACTCACGACTACAAAATCAAACTAATCCAATTTTTTGATAAAACGATTAGGAGTTTGTATGTGTTAGGAGTAGACTTTGGTCATTTATTAAACTTTTTAACCTTTTTTTTTTTTTTTTTTTTGAGCTGTTTGAGATTAATCACAACATAAAAATCAATCTTTTCGTTAGTAAATGGTTGGAATCACAAGTACACAATTTTTAGTAACAGATTGTAAAATAGTTTCTTGCAACACTAGCATTTTATGAACAAAATCTTGTGATAAATGAGGTTCATGGGTTTGTCTAATGGTAAACAACCATCGATCGTGGTTGTATATGATGGTCACACGAGTATAAGAATAATATGATCATGAAAGATACATGTGGATCATATTTAGTTTATTAGGCTTCTGAACATGGAATTATTTATTTGTTGATCGGTTTCCATTCAAAATGGTTTTAGTGTCTTGACATTTGAGCCTACTCATTTTCAAAAGGTAATTGGTCGGGTTAAATTAAGCCGTTTGTGTTGGTAGTTGACCTCGCATCGGCGTAAAGTTAAATATTACATAGTACCTTTTAGTGGCTATTAAAGTTTACATTTAAAACGACGCAAAATGGTGGCTAACAATAAGTTAATTCTTTCGAAACTGGTCATTTGCCAATAACGTTGCAGACAATTGCATTGCAAGGACAAAATAGACCTTGGAAGACCGAGAAGCGAGTCCAATTATTTAGCGAAAGATGTTGAATAAGTCGGTATATGTACATAATTCCATTGGAAGTATATATGCAGTGTATGATATGTTGTTTTCGTAATTTATATGGGTTTTACTTTCAAAACTTATACTGATTGAAGATGTTTATTTTATCTTTTGGGAGTTTTTGATTATTATGTTTCATATGACGTATGTTTGATGATTACCGACGGCACACTTTATGTTTGTTTATCCATATGTGGTTCTTTCTAACTTATAACTTCATAATACGCAATGTCGTTTACTACATTCTTCAACGTTACCTAAAAATACCCGTGAGTTTCACGGGTCTTTTAGCTCCATCGAATAAAATTTTACCACTCAAGATCATGCGCAAACATTTCCTGTATCAGTCTCATTTGCCATGACGATAAATAAGAGCCAAGGCCAATCACTTTCAAAAGTTGGTTTGTACCTACGTCCTGTTTTCACACATGGACAGTTATACGTGGCTCTTTCACGCGTCAAAAGTAAAAAGGGTTTGAAGGTTGTTATTTCGGATCCGGATGATAATTTATCAAACACTACTACAAACATAGTCTACAAAGAGGTTCTTTACGGTCTATGATCACGTATCGAGAGGTATGTACCAACTGGAATATGATGTGATTTATGCCGTTTTCTTGATTTTACATACATTATCAATCACACAAAATGTTTTACTTACACTTTCTTCTTATACTTATTAGGTTATCAACAAATGCTCATTGCCTTACCAAGGCTGTCAATATTTGCTTTTCATCTACATTATCAGGATTGGAGCACGCGTGCATTGCCGTTTATTACATTCTTTGTTACAAGCATATACTATCATTGACTTATTAGTTGATAATCCTTTCAAATAAATGATTTATCCTGTTTATTGTGATTTTTCCTTACTTTGTTTACACACACGAATTTTTTTTTGCACGATCTCATCTAAAAACTCGTGGGTTATCACGGGTCTATAAACTAGTTTGATATAAAAAATAGTAGTTAGAATTGATCTTATGCAATAAATTTTTGATGTGTCTCCTTGAAAGAATATATTTTTTGTCATTATAAATGTGGAAACATAGATTCATCGTTTACACTTTAAAATATTAAAACCGTGTAAAGACAATATGATTTAGCTATAGTCAAAATAGAATAAAATCAATTAAAGATACACTTTATTGATTATGGATAAATTGCCTGATTAGCACAGAGACACGGGCCAAGAACTAGATACTATGCATTATTAATATTGGAATAATCTAGGTGCTATTCTTCTATAATCCTTTAAGTAAACCTCAGCATAGCCGATTATACTTTTTATATATATATATATATCTTTTTTTCTAATAGATGGGCGTTCTAAATACGCGTTTGTTTGTTTGTTGACTGTGGTAATAAATAAAGTTGCTAGAGAAGAGTTATTTAATTAAAACAAAAGAATTGAAGTATGATTCCAAATCATGTTTATGGGAGAGACTAAATAAAATAAATACAAATATTCTATTATATACCTATGCTTTATGTATGCATGAACTAGAGTTTTTGACTTACTTATTCTCTTTACAAAACATATTAAAAAAACTATTTAGTGCATTCAAGTAACATACATAACATGTTAAAAAAAAGAACAAAAAAAAGAAAAAAAAAAAAAAAAACAAAAAAAGGTATTCGACGTTTATAGGTTACAATCACACTATCCAATGTTCACATATAAATGTTTAGTAGATGTTTACATTTACAGCAAAAAATCGTTATACATGTAGTGCAATAATATAATCAATATTTGCGCAGTTATTTGAATATTAGTTAAAAAAACCATCATATACATTATACATTATTCAGTTTGGTTAACCGCGGATACCTACAAATAAAAACCAAAATCGAGCCATGATAATCGGATTTTTTTGTTTTCGGTTTCCTCGCTTTCAGGTTTTCTTGATTTCGGATCGAGTGGTATAGCTCGATATGTAGGTTTCTCAGTTTTTTTTAACGCCCCTAATGCATAATGAATTTAGGCTATGTTTGGCAAAAGTGGCTGTGAGCAGTTAGCAGTGAGCTGTAGCCGAGTGGTAGCTGTGAGCTGTAGCCACAGCTCACTGCTTCTTAAAGAAGCATTGGAAAAATGAGCTTTCTTAAAAAATCGCGAAGCTCACTGCTCTTTTGCCAAACGAACACTAAAAATCAAAAAATTCATTGCTCACCGCTCATCGCCCCAAAAAGCTCCACACCAAACATAGCCATAGAACCCAAATCGTCTAATTTTGCATAATAACTTCAACTGGCAAGATGTGTCAAATGTTTTAATGGGTTTATGAATTGGGCTGGGTTACTAAATCAGCAAATCGTCTAATTTTGCATAATAACTTTAACTGGCAAGTTGGGTCAAATGTTTTAATGGGTTTATAAATTGTGCTCGGTTACTAAATCAGCAAACCTCTTTTAAGAGCATGAATCAATAACGGTAGATTCTACTTTATGAAGTGTTTGACTTGTTAAACGAGCATTAATTAAAAATTAAAAAATTACGACGTTCAACACTCTTAAATACTTCTAAACGCTCTGCGCCAAACACACTTGTCACTTTATTAAGTAAACGACGAAATTTACTAATGAAGTGCCTAATTGTGGTGTTACAAACATTGATAATCTTGTTTGGTCATTGATGAAGTCGAACTGCAAGTTTATGAAACTATGATCATAAGATAAAGTTTGTAGCTAAGATTGTAAAAGTGAAACATAAATAAATAACCTACTACATGCAAAAGAACATGTTATAACCGTAAGTCCGTAACTCATTGAAAGTGCTTGCAAAACACAGATTCGAAACACATTAACAATCCAAATCTGAATCCTAAAATATCCTAAATAACACAGTTCAACAACTAAACTAAAGTTACCAAACTAAAAATATAACTATAATGATGAAACTATTCTTTATCGTCTTCGTTCTTAAGCTTTTTCTATATCGGTCTTAATCTCAACAGGAACAAATCTTTTCCAATACCAGTGCTTCTCCCAAATTCCGGCCATATCTTCAATCGGGATCCCTTTTGTCTCGGGCAAGAACTTGTAGATGAAAATCGTCATGATGGCCACAAAGAACATGAAGAAGATAAATAACCCAAACCTAGAATTAGTCACAAAAATATACGTTAGAGATAATATAGCTACTAATGTTTTATTAGTAAACATAATTTAAGAGAAACTTGAATTATAATTCACCTCATAGCACACAACATTTGGAGGAAAACTTGTGCTATAATGAAAGTGCAAATCATGTTAACAGAGACGTTAACACTTTGTGCTGCTGATCGGATCTCGAGTGGGAAGATTTCACTAGGCACGAGCCAACCTAACGGTCCCCAAGACCATGCAAAACCCGCAATGTATACACATATGCAAACGACGACGAGCATAGCATACCACATCTCTAGATGCCCCGGGTTTCCATTTACCCCAAACTTCAAAGCAATTGCAGTAGAAATCACAATCTACAAAATAAAGTTAACATTAACAAAATATAGTAAGTATTCGTAAACGTTACATAATACAATGATGTAGGTGAATTTAAATGCTTATACCTGACAAATGAACATTTGAACACCACCAAAAAGAAACCAAAACCTTCTTCCAAGTTTGTCGACAAGCATGATCGAAACAATAGTTGCAATAAAGTTAATGAATCCCGTGATAAGAGTGGAATAGAGTGAAGCGTTATCTCCAAATCCCATTGTTTTAAACAATACCGGAGCATAGAACATAAACACGTTCATTCCAGTGAATTGTTGGAAGAAGGGGATCAAGATCGCGAAAACTAATTGTGGTCTATACTTTCTTTTAAGAAGATTGGTCCATGGATCTTCAATCTTTTTCGATTCTTCACTTGCTGCAACAAGATCATTGAATTCTTCATCTACATTGTCTACACCCCGGATTTTTAGTAATCTTTCTTTGGCTTTTCGGAGGTCACCTCGTTCGATAAGAGAGTTTGGTGTATCATCCAAAAATAAGGAGCCAATGACAAACACTAAAGCTGGGACAATAGCTAAACCCAAACTCAAACGCCACCCCCATCCACCCTTGATAAAGGAAACTCCATAATTTATACCATTTGCAAAAAGAATGCCGATGGTGATCGAGAGTTGAAACATCATGTTAAGACCGCCACGATAGTTGTATGGAGCCACCTCGGACAAATATAGAGGCACAGACTATAAACACAA
>LBNU01009192.1:63663-74696 GCA_014162995.1 Artemisia annua | reverse complement strand
GGGAAAATATTAGCTACAATTGCATTGTAGCTAATTCCCTACAATATATGCTTTAAATTGTGGGTCCCTGAGTCCTTCTGTGGGTCCCTGACTTATTTCTGTGGGTCCCTGATTCATTTTCTTATGTATTTTGATGCGGTATTGTAGCCAATTAGCTACAATAATTGTAGCCAAGTTATCCCCATATATATATATATATATATATATATATATATATATATATATATATATATATATATATATATATATATATATATATATATATATATATATATATATATATATATATATATATATATATATATATAGTATATATATATATATATTGGGTGTAAATGTGTAATCGAGTCGAGTCGAGTAGCTCGCGAGTTGTCTCGACTCGTTTAAAATCGAGTCGAATCGAGTATTTTTCGAGTCGATCTCGAGTTGCTCGCGAGTTGTCTCGGCTCGTTTACACCCCTAATAAAAACTGCCGAAAACAGACGCAAACGTATGAAAACGAACGAAAACGTATAAAAATGGACGAAAACATCTGAAAACAGACAAAAACGTCTAAAAATGGATGAAAACGTAAAAACGGACGAAAACGTATGAAAACGGATAAAAACGTCTGAAAACTGACGAAAACGTATACAAACGTATGAAAACGGACAAAACGTATGAAAACAAACGAAAATGTATAAAAACGGACGAAAACGTATTAATATGGACAAGGAGTCAAAGGATGAGGAAAACGCACCTTTCAACTAAGAAAAACAATCTTCTTTAAAGAAAGGTTTGACATTAATTTTGGTATTTTACATATGAGCAATATCACCAGTGATATAACAATACAATGTGACATTAATTTTGGTATTCTACGTATGAGTGTTATAAAGTGACAGAATGTGACATTAATTTTGGTATTCCACATATGAGCGATATTACATGTAATAAAACAATAGATAGTGACATTAATTCTGGTATTCAACATGTGAGCAATATCACGTGTTATAAAACAATAAAATGTGAAATTCACTTTGGTATTTTATATATGAATAACATCATGATAAGGTTATAGAATTTATTCATTTAATTCTGATATTCAACATATGAGTAATATCACAGGTGATAAATCAATAAAATAACCCAAAGTAGGCATCATTTATGTGACCCAAATATTTTCTTCATTTTAGTGTATTATCACTTGTGATACTCTAGCTACAAAATAAACAATGTATAATATCACAAATGATTAATCAGTTAAGTCTCACTTGTATTAAATGTATTTTCAAAGGCCTCTTAAATCAAACTCAGATACAAATTCAGATTCCATAACCCAACCAAATATTGTTCTTAAGCAGTCTTAATTCTAGCAAGTTAAATAGAACTCCATTGCTTTTTAAGAACCATGTTTAAAATGTGCTTTGAATCCATGGTGATAATCTAGCTAGAATGAGCCTTCAGTCTTCAAACGGGCTTGGCATACACCCATTTACACATCTTGACTGTAACCTTTAGAATCACATATAACCTGGAAACAATAAGTTCATTTGTAAATTCAAGACACAAAGTTGGCACATTAAGATGTCACAATAAATACATAAATCCACTAAGAAAATAATTTATAGCATCATCTTAAAATTAATGTCAAAGGCGCAAGCATGCAAATGAAAGAGATGGATAGTGCGACCATTAGTAACGAACAAGTAATAGATGGAACCTGATGAATTACAAAACTCGTTTGATTTTCTACACCATAAAAGATATGTGCTTACCTTGGTACCAATGTTCACTAGATGCTCGTCAAGGTGTGTAATGGTCTTCTCGAAGCCAAGAAGTGCTTGCACCTGAAAATATGTAATGGTTAGTCAATGCACAGATGAAACTTAAACCAAAAACAAAGCAAATTATTTGTCACTAAATAGACCACCTATCAATCCATATCAGTTACCCACTAGCATCAATGTATCATCTCATACATTTACACCAATATGAATTGATATCACTTCACCTTATAACATAATATTTAGTTATGGCATGTGTTAATTTGCACTAGGGATGAGCATGGGTACAAAAATACGGTACGGTACCGGAACTGACCCGTACCGGTACCGGTTCATATACCTGGTACGGTAACGTACTACGTAACAAGCCCAAAAAAATTCGGTACTGTTCAAAATCGGTACGGGGAAAAAAAACAGGAATCCCGGTTCCGGTACCGGAATACAAAAGGCTAATCTTTTTTAATTATTGTGCCGATCAAAACACTCCCAATATGTCTCATAAGTCGAAACTAAGATCGAACAAGTAACTAGACATCGCGAATATATCATTAGTAGATTCAAATAAATAAATGAAAAGCGCAACAGCTAGAAATTAATTCCCAAATTCTTATATTTTGACAAGGATATATTTTTTTTCTCCTCACTTTGAGGTTCATACACAGTGTCGGAGACAAAGTGTCTGTATACAATAAACTACCTAAAATACTAACATCAAGAATGATCCATTTATATGTTGAAATTGAGTCATGCATGCTTCCTTCTCACACAGGCTACATAACAATAATAATTTTCACAAAATGCTATTGTATTAGCTTTTCTCTAAAAATACAAATAACTAAAACATGTAGCAAAAACCATAGACGATGATAAGCCATCTATATAAACAACTATTAGCTCCAACATCACACACATATTATCATCCTAACACTGTAAAATATATCAAATTCATTTTTTTAATTAAAACCGTTACTCACCACGGTACGGTACCGGTTTACCCGAAGTCGGTACCGGAACCGGTACGGGTATCGAGATACTCATCGGTTCCGGGAACGAGACTGCCACTTTTTGTCGGGAACAAATTCGATACCTCAAAAGCGGTTCAACATATAAAAATTTGATACCTCAAAAGAAACTGAAGAAGCTCATACAGTTGTGATATTACACATGATATCACAGGTGATACGATATCACCTGTGATACCACATGATATCACCTGTGATACCACATGATATCACCTGTGATATTACACATGATATCACATGTTCCTTAATCACTACCACTGTAATACCCCAATAAAAATGTTCAACTTCCACCACTACCTCTAAATACTAGAACAAATTCGTAACCACTTCGTAAAAACTGTCTCATTCGTACCGTTTTCTCGCTCATCTACCAATATAATTCCCAAGCATCTTAACATGGCCTAGTACTAAGTCCTAACCTTTATGGCTCATCATTTCGAGTATCAGGTACAATAGTCGAAAAACCATACACAAGAGACTTCTGATTTGATTAAATTAAACAACTTTCACCATTAATTAACAATGACCCAACTAGTTGTTCCAGTATGCACAGTTAATTCCAAATAATTAACATAAAAAATAAGACCCACTTATTTCTCATGGACATTAAGTCAAACACGTTATATGCAAATTGAAATACAAAACTCCATAGCTCACCTATGTATCCAATATCAATTACAAGCTCATCTCAGTTGGTTACATGTTTAATGCGATTGATTTGAAGTAAATGACATACACCAAACCCGGTCCTTGACCTGAACCAAGCCCGGTCTGTCCCGGATTGTGGCCCGGTCATGTTAAATCCCGGCTATCATTTTAACTTTTTATCTGGTTTCAAGTGGCAGCTGGGATTCTATATTGTATATCACCCCAAAAAAATGAAAATCACAGAAGATAAATGGACATTCTAAAAGGACGTAACTATGGATATCAATGTCATATTTTAATTGGAAAAACAACTGATTTACAGTTGTATAACACATCCAAGTACAAAAATAACATCAAAATCACAAAAAATAGGGAAATAACAAAAAAATAACTGACGCACCATCATCTGGAGATTCAATCAGTTCATTTTGAACCATATTTTTTGCCGGATTCACGGTTGTAGACTTCGATTGTTCCATTTTAGTGTGTTTTATCAGATTTAATCGGTAAAATCATGGTTGATTTTAGTGATTTGCAGTTAGGGTTTTGATTTTTGTGAGAGAAAAAGTGTGTTTTTTTGTGCAGGTAATGGTTGAATGGGGAAAATGAGTGGGCGGAGAAGTTACACTTTCAGTCCCTCCGTGTTTTTTTGCCAAACTTACCCTACACAATCAACCGTAATTATTCACATGCTCTTATCACCCCCACCACACAAAAAAATAAACATTTCAAAACGTCTCTCTCTCCTATCAACATCAAACGATGAAAAAAAATTAAAAATCAAAATTAGCAGTGATTTAACCATAAAAAACAACTAAAAATCATAAAAATGGATGCATCGAAGTCTGAAGAAACAGATCCGTAAAAAAACGGTGGAAAATGAACCGAATAAAGATCCGACTAATGGTACGACACTCATTTCGATGTTATTTAAAATATTACATGTGGTTTTGTTATTATTTTTCTACTTTTCAAGTATTATTTATCATACTTTGTGATGTTGTGAAGATTTTTGTGAACACAAGTGATAATGTGCATATAAAATGTTTCTACTATGTTTATGGTAGTTTTTGTTATGAGAACTGACTTTTTTTTGTGACACTTTGTGATGTTGTGAAGATTTTTGTGAAAATACGAGAGAGTAGAAGATAGATTTAAGTAAACACATGTGATAATGTGCATATAAGACGTTTCTGCTAGGTTTATGGCAATTTTTGTGGTGAGAAATAACTGATTTGTGATACTCTGTGATGTTATGAAGATTTTTTTGAAAATACAAGAGATTAGAAGATAGGTTTAAGTAAACTGATGCGTGGTTTTGCAACCTTGCAAAAGGTTTTACTTCTCAAGGGATCTTGAGAAGCTTGCAATCCCCACCAGGCAGTGTACCTGACCGATGTTGTATAGTGAGTGGCAAGTACCGGGGGATTGATCATTCCCTAGGGGAATAGTGTCGTTAGGATTGAAAGCTAGTCAACTAGGTCTAAAGGTGGGGGATGATTCTTTTTGTATTTTTTTATGTTTTTATGAAAGCAAATTAAATATCTTGGGTATTGGAAGAATGGGCGGAATTAGTTGCTAGTCAACTAACCCAAAATTACTACTAATGCAAATAAAATTAGATAACAAGAAAAGTAAAAAGTGGTGAACTTCTTATGATGAGAAAATGTGTTTACTTAGATTTCACTACTCCCTAGCTATCTCTTATTGATTAATTGGTTTGTTTTAATTGTTTGGATGAAGGGTTGCTTTCCTTAATAACAGTCGTGGGCGTGTGTACGTCCTTCCCCAACTCTATAAGCTTCTATCTCTTCCTATGACGAAACGTTTAGTATCCTATCATGGCCTTCTTAATAGTTACTTATGCATTAAAAACAACCAATAACATTATAGTACACATCCGAATACGTTTCTTAAGACGTTCAAGCTTGTTACCATAAAGGAGATCAGCCAGTTTTCTTAAGCCTATCGTGAAATCAATCACCCAAGACAATCAAACAAACCAACTATCAATAATTAATAGCTAGGTTTCATTAGATCTAAGCAAACACTAAAAAACCTAAGCTAGCATGTTAATGTAAAGATAAGACAAACAATGAATCAAACAACACGTAGACATATTGAATGATTAAAGGAAGAACTTATCTTCAATTGAACATGGAAAAAAAGAGGGTTTGAAACCCTAAAAATACTGTAAAAGCCGGACTACAGTTTATCTCCAAAGTTGCACACTTAATGAATGAAAAATCCAAAACTATATATAGAGAATACAAGCTGACGGCGTCAGGTTATAAACCCTGACGTCGTCAGACCGCCGTGATTAGGGTTCTCAGATCACCTAGATTCACTTCTGACGTCGTCACTCTTTGGTTCCTTCTGGGCCGTCTCGTGTACCATCAAAGCCAGACGGCCTTAACCTTGTAACACCTGATGCCGTCAGGTGTTAACTTCACCTTTTCTTCTGGGTCGTCATGTGTAAAATCCACCATCATTCCACTATAAGGTGACGACGTCAGCATGTAAAGCCTAACGCTGTCAGGCGTGATTTCCTAACTTTCTTGACTTTTCTTGTTTTATTCATACTTGAGCATAAAAACGTCCGAAAAGCTCCAAAATGCACCATTTCTAAGAAATCACGTTCCAAGTACCTAAAATGAGAAAAGGAACGATTTGAGGTAATATTTGATCATAAAATCACCATTTAGGGCTTAAATGACCCCTTAAAAGCGTAACAAATATTTCCTTAGCGTAAACACAAGTGATATTGTGCATATAAGATGTTTCTTCTAGATTTATGACAGTTTTTGTGACAAGAAATAACTAATTTGTTATACTTTCTGCTGCCGTAAAGATTTTTGTGAAAATACGAGAGACTAAATGATTGGTTTAAGTAAACACAAGTGATATTGTGCATATAAGATGTTTCTTCTAGATTTATGGCAGTTTTTGTGATTAGAAATAACTGATTTGTTATACTTTGTGATGCCGTGAATATTTTTGTGAAAATTCGAGAGACTAGATGATAGGTTTAAGTAAACACAAGTGATATTGTGCATATAAGATGTTTCTTCTAGATTTATGGCAGTTTTTGTGATGAGAAATAACTGATTTGTTATACTTTGTGATGCCGTGAATATTGTTTTCAAAATTCGAGAGATTAGAAGATAGGTTTAAGGAAACACAAGTGATATTGTGCATATAAGATATTTCTTCTAGATTTATGGCAGTTTTGTGACGAGAAATGACTGATATTTTATACTTTGTGATGCTGTGAATATTTTTGTGAAAATATGAGAGATTAGATGATAGGTTTAAGTAAACACAAGTGATATTGTGCATATAAGATATGAAAAATGACTGATTTGTGATGCGTTGTGATGCTGTAGATGAATCTAAAGAAACAGATGTTGAAGATGCTTTAAAGACAGTTGGATCATCTGAATTTTTAAAAGAAACTACGAAATCTACTAAAGGTACATTTAAAAATATACTAGCTATTTCAAAATATTATCACATGTGATATTTCCAAAAAAAGTTAACAGGCATGCATACCAATCTAACTTATATATAATATCTCAGGTGATACAGGTCAACCGTCAAAAAGGTGAAAATAAGTGCCCAGTTTAAAAACCATAAAACAAATGCCCGAATACCAATGGTTAGAGGCTAAGAAGTAGGAAGACGAAAGGAGAGCACAAAGGAAATTAGAAAAAGCATAAAAAAAAAAAAGCACAACAAGCTGCAAAGTCACAAACAGAAACACAGAAGAAGGACGCCGAAAAAAGGAAAGTTCAAGAAGATGAAACACAGAAGAAGGAGGATGAACAACCTCTAAGAAAGAAAAGTAAAAGAAAAATTGATGAAAGTGACTCACCATCAACAAGGACTAGGGGTGCAAATCAAAAGAAATTAGAGGAAGCATATAAAAAGATGAAGGCGGCTGAAAAAAGGAAAGTTAAAGAAGGTGAACCAGCTGATAAGGAGTTTATAGAGGTTTCTGAGGACGAAAAGAAAAAAGCATATGAAAAGAGGAAGGCGGCTGGAAAAAGGAAAGTTAATGAGGGTGAAGCAGCTGATAATGAGAATATACATGTTTTAGAGGAGGAAGAGAAAAACAGAGAAAGAGAAAAACCAATTAATGAAGAGCCAATTGAAGTTATCATACCAGAAAAATATCTAAAGAAAAGGGCAAAAATGTACCAAACATTGAGGCCAAGGGCAACTTCAGTACCACTGTTTAAAGCAATGAGATATTTGAATCCAGAAAGGAAAAAAATGGTAAGAGAGATGTGTAGAACACTAGATAACATCACAAACACGTTCATACTTGTGGTTTTGGTTCGTTGCATATAAGAAAGAAAAGAAAGAAATGTAGAGAGAGAAAGTTAGAGAGAGAAAGAGGTGAAGCCTTAGAGAGAAAACAAAAAAAAAAGAAAATAGATTATGAGAAGGCTTACCCTCTCCAAGGATGGAGAGGGTATATATGTACATGAGTTTTGCCACTTGGGCGTGCCACTTGGGCTGCGGATCAGGTATACAGTGGGTAAAGACCCGTCCTTCTTCCGCGAACTAACTACTTCTAAACTACGTTTTACTAACTAACATAACTACTACGAGCTAAACAATGCTTAATCATATCTGGGGGTGACCGAATCTTTCTCATACAAAAATCGTATTCCTAACAATCTCCCCCTAAGGGAGGTCACCCCTGAAAATCATTCTTGAATTCTTGCATTGAGATCTTTGTAGATGCTTTTGTAGCCCATAGTTGTTGATTCTTCATTGATGTACGACTCAAGATGACTTCCTTGATGTATATGATGATCTTTGACTTTGCTCTTCGCTCTTCATCCAAATAATTAGCTTCAAGTCATCTTTGAGTGTATGTGTCTCTTTGTGATGTTGTGATTGTCTTTCTGATGTCATGCTTACACTTTTCTGGATCATGATCTTCTGTATCAGAGTTGTGGAAGCATAGTCGAAGCCCATTCCTTGATCATGATATCTTAGGTTATGATGTTGAAGTGTAAGCATGAGATGATGAATCTGCATCTTTTCAGCAATCGGCATCCGTTTTCTCGATTGGCTCTCGGAAGAGCCGACTAGCATCCCTTTCCACTGCGCATTTATCGAACAAAGAAGGCAGGCAATGAAATTGAAGCGTGCTTTCTGTGAGTGATATCGTCAACTTCTTTCTCTTTGGTGTGATTACGCCCTTCCAACATGCTCATACATCTTTGTTGAGTAGATCTTCCCAGTTGAACAGTTCTGACGTCTCCTTTTAGATGTTAGTATGAGCATGTGGAACTAGAGTGATGGTGGTGAACATGGTAAGTTTGGTATGTTGAGCTGCATAAAACTTGGTTAGTAATAAACATACCGGCACTTACAAGTTTGGACTTCGAGATCGTCAACAGCATAGTGTGAAGACTTTCTCTAATCCTTACCAAGGCCGTTCCTAATCGGATGCCCCCGAAAGGGCTTTCACTGACATACCGAAGTACACCAATGATTAGGTGAGTCGCTAGAGATCACCCCATGATTGTAGACCTTTTGGAACACCACCGAACACACTAAGCGTAATCCACAAGAGATTACCGAAGTGACCTGCTGTCAGGGCTGTTTGATGTTGACCCTGGCAGGAGTTTCCACTCAATCACTGGGAAATACTTATGTATATTCCCTCATAAGTGTTCTTGGCAGATTGCTAAGATCTGCGTAGGACTCAAAATATTACAACTGGTGTCCTTAATGTTGAACAACCAGTGTAGAAGTATCAAGTGTTCCTATGAGATCTTTTGATGCATCTCTTGGCTCTAGACTCGATAAGTGCACATTTGGTTATCCTATTCGGAGACTAGGGAGGGGTCTCCTGTTTCAATATCAATTAGCTCTAAGAGACAAGTCGATAGTTTACACCGGTTCCCCGTGAGAATGAAACAAGCTCTTTTAAGAGAACTTGAGTAGCTGGAAGGTTTAGTGCAGTGCGTCACTGGGTCCATGACGTCTTTTCTTCTATACCGATGTTACCTTATTAACAATCAGTAGCATATGAATTGAACCCAGTTTCTGCCCTAAGGTTGAATAGTTGGAGTGCTATTTCTTTTCACCCATTCTCATTTCATTTCTTTTTAATTCTTCAACCCCTTCAGTGCTTAGCGAGACTTCATTACTAGAACCTTGTTGGGTTTGTTCCAGTCCTAGCTCAGTGTCAGTCGGCACCCTTCCATTTCTCACTTTTCTCCTTTTTTCAATCATTCCTAAGGACTTCTAATCTATCTATTGGATTGTCCCTGGGAAGATCCCTCCGGTTCTGGTGGATCATGGGAGCATATACCTAACCTTACCATCCTTATAACTCCATGCATTTAAAATAAAGTGGTCGGTCTTTTGGTATCTTTCCACAATCGCCATATAACCAAATCATTGAAAATTCTCTCAAAGTGTTTATGAGAAAGAAACACATTTTGTTAACACTTTGAGAGTTTTATCATTTTTCCAAATGCTCCCCCTCAACATGTGCTCATAGGTAAAGAAAAGAAATTTGCACATGTCGGGGTGAGTTGCACTTATTAGAATTGATCGGCTCTTAATAGACATATACCCTAGGGACACGTTTACGTTGCTTAGTTAAAAGGATCCATTATCAGCTTTTAGGTGATAACTAGCCCTAATAACTAACTTGAAGTTGTTAACATTCCTTAAAAAGGAAGTTAGATCCGTCAAAGTATACATCTAAGAAGAGTTTCTCGAAACGGTACTTTCTACTTAGACCAGCCCTCTTCGAGACACGTTTACATCACTGGTAAACCAGCTTGAAATTATTACCCGGCCAGGACTAGTCCTTTCGATTCACGACATTTTTCGTCAATTCATGAGTCAAATCTGAGTCGTAATCAATTCACGGTTTCTACTTATTATTGTAAAAACACGTGAAAGACTCTTAGCCACTTGCTCCCCCTCAATATGTGCACATTGACTGGATCAATCTTGAAAGTTTTTAAAACTTTGGCACATACGGGTGAGCTTTCATTCGAGATCATTTAATCATCAATTTTTTAATCACTTGCTCCCCCTCAATATGTGCTTTGTTTATAATCCAAAATCTTTAAAATTTTAGCACATACGGGAGCGTTCTTTAAAGTCCAAAAACATCTTTTAAAGTTCCAAAGACACCACATTTAAATCAGATTTCATATTTAAATCACATTCTCTCCCCCGATCATAAAATTTCAAATCTTTTGAGATTTTGTGATCCCAATTGATTTAAATGATTTTCGAAGAAACTTTTGGAGAGAAATATGATAAAATTTTAAACGTTTACTGATTTTGAGACACTTTTTTGAATTTCACTATTGCTGGTGCACAAAGCTTTTAAAGGAGCAGAAATTTTGAGCAAATACGCTCCCCCTCAATTAATGAACCGTTTTTAATTTTAACGTTTAATAGCCATTAATGTGAGCGGTAACGTATTTGAGAATATTTAAGTCCGATAGCCACCTTGTACACCACAAAATCTCTTTTGAAGAATTTTAGAAGAAAGAGATTTTGGGAAAAGAAGACTTCTCTTCTTTTACTAGAAAGGTTGCACTGAAGC
>LBNU01009192.1:42861-53660 GCA_014162995.1 Artemisia annua | reverse complement strand
ATGCAAGGACAGGAAATCTACTGATGAGGTTAGGTATTCTACCTATCAGCAAAAACAAGGGGAAGTTGATATTGCCAAAACTGGATATCCCACAGCATTGATCACTTTGGATGATCATGTTGACTGGAAGGCTCATGAGAGAAGTGATGGTGATAGTGATCAAAGTGAACTGCTGGCAAGCTGTACTTCAGAGGATGTTCATGATCAATTTGCTCTTATGGGCATTTCTCAGGTACATAACTGTGTGTTTGGTTGTAATGTAAGATATAATGAACTTAAAGAACAATATGGTGAATTGAAACCTAAATATAATGAGTGTTATAAAGACCTTGAGTCATATAAACATGGTCTAAAAATTGTAGAAAAACAAAAGATCTGGTTTCAGAAGAATCAAGTTGCTTATGAGGAGGAAATAAAAGGTTTAAAACAGGAATTAAAATGTGCTCAAGATGAGATAATCTATACTAAGAAGTTAAAAGCTAATTTAGAATCTGATAAACAAGTTCTTCAAGAGAAGCTAGATACTGAAATAGCTACACATAAGAAGTGGTTAATATCAGGTGATAATTTAGCTAGAAGTTTGTATGGTACTCAAACTGTAAACTCTAGTATAGGATTAGGTTTTCAAAAATATGTAGGATTAGAAGCTAGGGATGACAGTAGAAAAACTACACCAGCAGGATTAGCAAACTATGTTAGAGAAGGCACCTTACATGTTGTTCCGGGTCCCATTAGAGGTGAACATATGCCCATTGACCTATCCATAACAGTTGACTTTGATGGATCACACCATTTATATGGCAAAAAGTCAAGTGACTTATCTGACCCTGTTACTAATAATGCTGACTCTGTCTCTTGCAATGACAAGTATTCTGATAAAGGGTCTACTGCCTATGAAAGCTATGATTCAAGTGATCAGTCAGACCTTCCCAAGACCTCATTCAAGCCTTCACCCAAGTCCTCAAACAAGCCTCTAGGAGTTGTTGCTGATGAATCTCTTTCAAAGACAGTTTCTGCTGAAGACTTGTTATTTAATTCTTTGCAAAACAATAAAGTTAATTCTGTCAAAAACAATTCTGTTAATGTTTGTGGTTTGAATGCTTTCAATAGAACTCCTTTGAATGTTAATAAATCTTCTAGAAAGAAGAAATGTTTTGTGTGTGGAAGCAAATCTCATTTAATTAAGGATTGTAATTTTCATGAGCAAAGAATGGGTGACTGTGCTAAGAAAACTAGACCAATGTGGAAACGTGTTGATGACATACCTGCTTATGTTCCACAAGCAACTCAATCTAACAGCAGATACAATACTGCTGATAAATCAGCATCTGCTGATGCATCAGTTTCTGCTGACAGAACTTTTCCATCATATAGGAAAAGACATGTTGCAAGACCATTCCCTAGACCTATTTCTTCTTATTATCACAATGGTTATTGGCCTAGTTATTATCAACCTATGTATATGGGTTGGGGGACCATGGGATACTGCTGTTAAGCCCTCAGCAGGTTGTTCTTGGACTAACAGGGGATCTAATTATCAAAGAAGATCCAAGAACAATGGTGGATCTTATACATCTACATGGCCTACTTCTTATGATCCACAAGGCAGGCTCAAGTCAGTAATGACTTGAGTCTCCAAAGTGTACTTATATTTTGTATATTTTTTTGTTATTGTTGTAGGATCATCCCTTACAAAGTAAAGAAGTTGGCATAGTAGATAGTGGCTGTTCAAGGAGCATGTCAGGGAACAGAGAAAAGATGATTAACTTTGTACCCATAGCAAGTGGAGGAAATGGTAGAATCACAGGAAAAGGAACTATTAGAACACCCATGCTGGATTTGGAAAATGTACTTTATGTGAAGGAACTGCAACACTTTAATTTGTTCTCAGTGTCAAAAATTTTTGATAAAAAGAACAAAGTTTTCTTCTTAGAGGATGAATGTCTTGTACTCAACAAAGACTTCAAACTTCCAGCAGATACACCAATTCTGCTGAGGGTTCCAAGAAGCAATAATTTGTACACATTCAACTTATATGAGGTACAACCTGACAGTGATCTAACATGTTTGGTGGCTAAAGCTTCCATGGATGAATCTACCAAATGGCATAGAAGGATGGCTCATGTGAATTTCAAGACCATCAACAAGTTGTCTAAACTTGGTCTTGTTCAAGGGCTTCCTTCCAAGGTCTTCACCAATGAACACAATTGTGTTTCCTGTAACAAAGGAAAACAACACAGAGCCTCTTACAAAGCCATTACAGCAGGTTTTGATCATAAGTACTTCTGTTTGGACCTCTTTGGTCCAACTCAAGTGAGAAGTATTGATCATAAGTACTTCTGTTTGGTAATCACTGATGATTATAGCAGGTTTTGCTGGGTATTCGTTTTGAAAACTAAAGATGAAACATCTCCAATTTTGAAAGATTTTATTACCCTAGTTGAAAACCAGCTTAATAAAAAGGTTAAAGGAATAAGGTGTGATAATGGAACAGAGTTCAAAAATGTGGTGTTAATAGACCTATGCAACTCTAAAGGGATAAAAAGGGACTACAACAATCCCAGGACCCCACAACAAAATGGGGTTGCTGAGAGGAAGAATAGAACCTTAATAGAGGCAGCAAGATCCATGCTTGCAGACTCTAAGTTACCCACAATGTTCTGGACTGAAGCAGTAAGCACTGCTTGTTATGTTCTTAACAGGGTCTCTATCACAAGACCTCACTCAAAAACACCTTATGAACTTCTCACAGGGAAAGTTCCTTTTGTTCATTACCTAAGACGTTTTGGCTGTCATGGACCATTTTGAACACCAGTGACCCACTTGGGAAATTTGATAGCAAAGCTGATGAGGGATACATTGTGGGATATTCAGCTCATAGTAAGGCTTATAGGGTATATAACCTGAATGCTAAAAGGATAGAGGAGACTCTTAATCTAAGATACCTAGAAGAAAAACCTAATGTACAAGGTCATGGTCATGCTTGGTACTTTGACCTGGACTACTTAACTGATTCTTTGGGGTATACTAGATTTGTTGCTAATCAATCTGCAGGTACAAAAGATGCTCCTTCTAACAATGCAGGTGTACTGGATGATGACTCAGAGTATGAGTCTGAGTTTGATGAACTAACTATTGTTGTACCTTCCATTCCTCCTAACCATTTTGTAGGAAACAATGCAAAAGATACTTCTGAGAAAGATGAAGATGAGTCATACTATGCAAAGGATCTTGCTAAGCTCATGACACAAGAACATGCTGCTACTCAAGAAGCTGAGAAACTTGGTGCAAAGATTACAAATGATGCTGAAGCACTTCTGAGACGATCAGCACAAGCCATCAGTGGAAATCAAGATTCTGCTGACAGTTCTACTGACAGTTCTCCTATTTCTACTGATAACCTCATTACTGCTGATGCTCAACCTGTTTCTACTCCTATGTCTGCTCGTGTGTCAACAGACTTTGGTGAACCATATACACGATTTCCAAGTCCTACAAATCTTGGTAATCACCAACCCAAAGCTGGCATCTTCACTTCCTATTCCTATGATAGTGACTTTGAACCTCATGTGACCAATCTTGACAAAACCTTTGATGTCAACCCCAATGCAACAAAAAGGATTCACACTACTCATCCAATGTAGAATATAATAGGTGATCCTAAAGATCCTGTTCAAACTAGAAGCACTGTGAAAAAGACAAAGTATGGAGAAGTTGCTTTTATGTCTTATGTTTCCCAGCAGCAGAGACACAATCATACAGACTTTCAACATTGTCTGGTTGCTTGTTTTCTCTCCCAAATGGAACCAACCAGTGTTCCACAAGCTCTTGCAGATAATAGTTGGCTTGAGGCAATGCAAGAGGAAATGCAACAATTCAAGAATCAGCAGGTTTGGATATTGGTTCCTTTACCAGATGGGAAGTATGCTATTGGGACAAAATGGATCTTGAAAAACAAAAGAGATGCAAGAGGTATAGTTGTCAAAAATAAGGCAAGATTGGTGGCTCAGGGGTTTAGGCAAGAAGAGGGAATAGATTATGATGAAGTTTTTGCACCTGTTGCTAGAGTTGAGGCCATAAGGATTTTCTTGGCCTATGCATCTTACAAAGGATTTACTGTATATCAGATGGATGTCAAAGGTGCATTCTTGTATGGTGAGATTGAAGAAGAAGTTTATGTCACTCAACCCAAAGGTTTTGAAGATCCAGATCACCCTGAATATGTTTATAAGGTGGTCAAAGCTCTTTATGGCTTACATCAGGCACCAAGGGCATGGTATGCTAGGCTCTCAAAGTTTCTACTGAAGCATGGCTACAGGAGAGGTGCCATTGACAAAACACTCTTTCTAAAGAAGGATTCAAGGGATATTATACTTGTGCAAGTTTATGTGGATGACATTATCTTTGGATCCACCAAAGAAGCTTGGTGCAGGGAATTTGAAGACTTAATGAAGGGTGAATTTCAGATGAGTGCCATGGGGGAGCTTACTTTCTTCTTGGGTCTACAGGTTCAGCAGAAACCAGATGGCATATTTATCCATCAGGAGAAATATGTGAGAGACATTTTGACAAAGTTTGGTATGGAAAGTGTCAGAACTGCCACTACACCCTATGAAGCTCCTAAACCAAAGAACAACATTGAATCAGATCCAGCTGTGAATGTTCACCTATACAGATCTATGATTGGTTCTTTGATGTATTTGACAGCTTCTAGGCCTGACATTACATTTGCTGTGAGTGCTTGTTCAAGGCATCAAGTTACTCCACTTACTTCTCACTTGAATGCAGTCAAAAAGATCTTCAAGTACCTTAAAGGCCAGCCTTATCTAGGTCTTTGGTACCCAAGAGAGTCCCCTTTCAAGTTGGAAGCTTATAGTGATAGTGACTATGCTGGTGCAAATTTGGATAGAAGGTCCACAACTGGAGGTTGCCAATTTCTAGGGAGAAGATTGATTTCTTGGCAATGCAAGAAACAAACCATTGTTGCTACCTCATCTACTGAAGCAGAGTATGTTGCTGCTGCCAATTGTTGTGGGCAGGTACTTTGGATACAAAATCAGTTGCTAGATTATGGGTTTAATTTCATGAACACCACAATCTTTATTGATAATCAAAGTACCATATGCATTGTTAAAAATCCAGTTTTTCACAATAGAACAAAGCATATTGAGATAAGACACCACTTTATAAGAGATGCATATGAAAAACATTTGATAAATGTGGTTAAAATTCACACAGATAAAAATGTGGCAGATTTATTGACTAAAGCTTTTGAAGGACCTAGGTTTCAACACTTAGTGGTCCACATTGGGATGGTTAACCCTTGAATGCAATGTTTAAGGGGAGGCATAAGCCTAAGGGGAGGCATATGCCTCAGGGGAGGATTGAATGTTGTTGTAAAATCTTGTATAATTTTAGATTTCTAACACTAACCATCTAATGTGTGTAATAGCATATTAGTTTGTATATTTGGTTTGCTACTTTGTGTTTCTTTTGCAGAATACAGTTATGTGTAGTTGGTGATACTTGCAGATCATGAATTGGCTGTTTGGAACAATGAACTGTAAGCTACTGATTGTTGCTACTGAAGCAGTGATGGTTTCTGTTCACATTGTTCCTGCTGAAGTTGTTACAATTGCTTCTCATGGTTTCTACTGAAGTGGAACAAATGTGTCATACATTATTTCTACTGAAGTAAACTACAAACAAGTACAACAAACGATAAATTCAAGAGTGATTCATTCATTCAAGAACAGAGTTACAGCTTACAAACAAGTTCAAAAGTAAAGCCTATTCTATTACATATTCAACTACACTATGTCTAACTAGTCCATCATCAGTGCCAAAAGTGGTAGATATGCATGTCCAGTACGATGAAGAAGCTGAAGATGAAAATGGAAAGATGGATTGATGAAAACGATGATGAAGATGCTCAAGAACACATCACATTTACAACTGTTCCATCTTTCCCTTCCCTTTGTCATCTCCCTTACCTTCTGAAGCAGGAAGACCAAGAACCACCTCTCTTGATTTTGGAAGTGGAGGGTTAGTCTTCCTAGACCTTGGTTGTGGTCTCTCAGGTGTGGAAGGAGGAAGAAAGGAGGGATCTTCATATTCATCCTCGGAAGATTCCTCATCCGAGGTAAAGAGAAAAGGAGAGACTAGGTCTCTATCTGAAGCAGGATAACCTATCCAAGGGTTTGAATCGTCAGAAGAATCAGAACCAGCAGGAATGGGGGTTTGACTTGGTTCCCCCATCTCATGCTTTCTTTTGCCTCCTTGGTTTGTAGTTACTGGATGTGTATTGGGTCGTTTAATGGGTGGAAAGTAAGTATTCCAACCATCACTAGATGATGATGATGATGAGGAAGAGGTTAGATCGATGATCTCTGTTTTGGAAGACATGGTTTAGGATTAAAATTGAGGAATGAGGGTTGATGAAAGTTTGGATCTGTTTTATAGGCAAAAGTCAAAGTCAACAGCGTTTAATGATAGTTAAGTGGGAACAGATAATTAATACCATACTACTGTAGCCCATTCTATGGATTGCATGGTTTCTGCGGAAACCAATTCCTGCTGATAGGAGTTTCTGCTGATTGTGGTATCTGCTGATAAAATTATTCTATCTTTTCAGAGGTATCTACAATATGCATACATGTTTGAATGACTGTCTATGAAAGAAAAATTCAGAGTTTTATTCATGTTCATAAAAAGGAAGATACATTGATCCTATCATCTAAACAAAACACAATTTAAAATCTAATCCATCTTCCTCTTGCCTTTACCCTTGGGGTCTGAAGTGCCTTCACCATCTCTCATGTTCTTCAACACTTTCTCCACATCTTTGGACTTTGTTTCAGAGGTCCATAGCCTCTTACAAACAAGCCCCAATACTTGGGGAGGTGGTTTTTCAAATCTCTTGTGCTCTTGAGGAACTGGAATTAGCCTCATCCCAGCCACAACACGCTCCATCTCCTCTGTTAGAAGCTTTGAAAGAGGTGGACATTCAGAAGGTCCTTCGGTGACATCCTCCTAGAACAATAGTTTAGAGTTATCTGACTCAGAGGTATCTGAGTCAGAGGATGAAAAAGGTAGAGGTGGTGCTGGTGGTGCTGGTGGAGGATGAGGAGCTGGTACATCATGTCGACGTTTGCGTGCCTCTTCTTTGATTCTCCAACCACNGTGACATCCTCCTAGAACAATAGTTTAGAGTTATCTGACTCAGAGGTATCTGAGTCAGAGGATGAAAAAGGTAGAGGTGGTGCTGGTGGTGCTGGTGGAGGATGAGGAGCTGGTACATCATGTCGACGTTTGCGTGCCTCTTCTTTGATTCTCCAACCACAGATTCTTCAAACTGGCATTGTATGTGGTGGTGGAATAGGCATTGGTTGTGGTGGTGGTGGTGGTAGATCATTGTGCTCTGATGAATCTGAATCAGAAGATATGTATACAATGTTCATGGTGTAATTTGGGTGTAAAACTGGTTATTCAATGGTTGATTGTGATTAAAGTATGATTTGAGAGGTATTTATAACTGATTGGGCTTTTCAGACGTTTTATGAAGCGTCAGTTCCAAAAGGTGGGAGTGGATGACAACCTGTTATTGTTACTGTGGATTGACCGTGGGATTCTACGGATTGACTTATCAATCTGCTGATGGGTAAAAAGTGTGTTTATTTTGGGTAAGTTATAAAGTCAAAATTAGTCAAACGATTCTTTAAAGATTCGTTGTCAACTAACCCCCACGATTATTGGTAACTTCCTTATATAACCAATCGTGTGTATCCCACTCCAAAATAACTGAATCCCACTCGTTCTAAATTCAAACCCATTTCTAACCTCTCAAGATCATTTCTTTCTCATAATTTCACTATGGCAAACCTTGTGTTTAAAAGTGAACACAACCTAATTGCTTTTCTGGGTAAATTTTAAGGAAAAGAAGTGTTTGAACCGATGGTAGATTTCTTGAAAAGGTCTAATCTTCACTTTTCTCTGACACATTGTCCGGATCTAGTGTATGAATCCTTGGTCACACAATTTTGGAATTCGGCTGTGGTAGCAGAAGCTGAGACTGAAATTGTTGCTTGGATTGATGGGAAAAAGTATGTGGTCACTGATTCATTGATCCGCAACAAACTTCAATTAAAAGATGTGGATGGTGAATATCATGAAGATAAGTCTGTGATACTTCCAGCATTGAGAGCTATTGGTTATCAAGGGGATGGCAAGGTGTGGTACAAGAAGCTCTTTTGCCCAAAATGGAAGTTTCTGGTGCATACCTTGTTGAAGTGCATGAGTAATAAGACAGGAGGTCTGGATCAATTTTCTACTCATGTAGCGTGTGCTGTTGCTAATATCTCCAAGGGTACCAATTTTAATTTTTCTAGATATATTTTTAGGGCCATGATTAGTAATATTTAGGCTGTTAAAAATAAATTTTATATGTACCCTAGGTTTCTTCAAATCATTATAGGTATTGAAACAGTAGATAGAACACACAAACCTGTTAATGAAATAACTTCTAAAGTGTTTTCAAAAATGGAGAGTGGTTTTTCTGGCACCCATTGGCCTCTACCTCCAGCCATGTTGCCCACTGGTGACAATGCTGTTGCAGCTGAAGGTGATATTCCACCTATTCCTGAAACTGCTGATGCAAATGCATCCGCAGCTAAGGATGCTGCTGGTACATCACATGCTGCTGAGGCTTCAACCTCATTGGCTGCTGATGAACAGCAGGTGGTTTCTCCTAGGCCTATTGCTCATGATGAACATTCTACTGATCCTCTGGAACCAGCCACTAATGCTGGTGAAGGATCTGCTGACCCTAGGAATGTAGAACAGACACCCATTACTGACCAATTTGGTGACCTAGATGAGTTCTTTGACACATTTGCTACTGAACCTAATACTGAGACACCAATATTCACTGCACCTCAGACTTCTAGCCCAGCTAGAGATGTCTTGATTGATACCACCAATACTGGTGATGATGTTCATATGTCTCCTAACAGGTCCAATGAAGCTCCACAAACCTCTAGTAAACTAGATGGTACAGCTGAGGACCCCATTTCACTAACCAAGGTCTATGAGTTGTTAAACAGGTATGTTGTACAAGTTGGTGACTTGGAAAGAGAGTTAAAGCAGACCAAAACAAATCTTGGGGGTCAAATAAGTGAACTGACAGAGAGAGTCAAGGTTTTGGAAGCTCAACTAGGGAACACAAAGAAAAGAAAATTTGTGGTTGATTCAGAGGATGAGTTGGAGGTTCCTGCTGAGACTGCAACAAAGGGATCTGCCTCTGTTGATCCTCTTCATATGTTGGTTGATGCTACAGAGGTTGCACTCTCTCCATCTCCAAAACCTGCAACTGCTGATACTCGTAAGGTGATGAGTCCAAATATAGGTCCAAAAGAGCAATCTGGTGCTGCTGATGCAGATGGTCAATTCATGGATATTGATCATGCTGATAGTCCTGTCAAGTTGTCTTCTCCTGCTCATCTTGACACTTCTGACTATGTTTCTGCATCTGCTGAGCCTGCAAAGTCTTCTTCTCCAAAGATTCATGATGCTGCACCTCATGTTGCTGATAAGCTGTTTGAAGCTACTGAACAAGCTCAAATTCCTGTGGTAGATCAGGATCTTGGTACAGATGAGATTACTAAGGAGGAAGTACTTGCCCAAGAGAGACTTTTTGCAATACATGAGGAATTTCAAAAGAGTCAAGCTTTGGCTGAACAAGAACAGGCAAAGCTAAATGCAGAGGTTGATAGAGTACAGGCTACTTATGTGTCTACCTTACCACCAGAAAGAAGAAAAGAGCTGGATACCATGGCAGCTGAGTTTGTTGAGAATGACTGGATGAATATTGGAGCTCAAATTGCTTCCAATGCTTCTCTTACTAGGGATTTAATGGGTGATAATGCTACCACTGATGACATTGTTGCCTTGCTAAGGAAGAAGAAGAAAGAAGAGGATGCAAAGAAAACCAAAGCTAAATTGGCTAAACCTCCTACTCAAGCTGAAATCACTCATACTATGAGAGTGGTGGTGAAAAATATGAGTCCAGCTGTGTTTTCTGCATGGAGTAAAGCCAAGGTTTAGAATATGCCTCATGAGAAACTGGTGCGAGCTTATAACTACATTATGTCTATAAGCCAGAAGAGTTCTGTTCAGCAAACACTTGAGGAACCACCTTCTAAAAGGCTGAAGTCTACACATGAGACTCCTGCTGAATCTTCTGGTCTATCTGATAAGGGAAAGGCTCCTATGGTTCATACAGGACCAGTTACTAGGCAAAGAACAAAGAAGCAAATTATGGAGGATCTCTTAAGTGAGGAAGCTATTCAGAAGATGCTAGAAAATGACAAGGCTGATCTTGCTAGGGCTACAGAGGCTAGAGCTGCAATTGATGTGCCTAAGGATGCTGCTCCTTCGGTATCTGTTCCTGCTGAAACACCTTCAGCAGTTCCAGATCCTGCTCAGACATCTTCAGTAGTTCTAGATCCTAAGGACCAATCTGTTCCTGCTGAAGCAGCCACAGATGTTCCTGCTGGAGCATCCACAGATGTTCCTGCTGACCCTTCAGTACCTGCCTCAACTCCAGTTAAATCTGAGCCAGATACTACTGATGCATCTTCTACTGTCACAAGAAGGAAGACTCGGGGTAGGAAGAGACCTCCTACTAGTTTGGTTACTCCCTTAGATGCTTCAGAATATATTGAAGTTGAGGAAGATGATGGTGAAGATCCTACTCCTCATGTTCCTTTGGTTAGTTGGGAGGTTCAACCAGTTCAATACAA
>LBNU01009192.1:27306-41255 GCA_014162995.1 Artemisia annua | reverse complement strand
AAGGATGGAGAGGGTATTTATATGTACATGGGTTTTTGCCACTTGGGCATGCCACTTGGTCTGCGGATCAGGTATACAGTGGGTAAAGACCCGTCCTTCTTCCGCGAACTAATCTACTACTAATCTACGTTTTACTAACTAATATAACTACTACGAGCTAAACAATGCTTAATCATATCTGGGGTGACCGAATCTTTCTCATACAAAAAAACGTATTCCTAACACCCGTTTTTATTACCCTCAGTCAAACAAACTCACCCCCATGGTTACTTCACCCCTCCCAAGTACCCGTGACCTCCATAGCTGCTACCACAATCATCACCACCCCACTAAACCTTCCTCAATCATAACCCCTACCTCCCTTGCAGTCACATCAGTCCAAAAACACAACAACTATAAAAGTTATCAGAGATAATAGCTGTTAAAGCATTTTGGCGCCAAAAGGAGTCAATGGCCAAGATTAAATTCTAGCAATCCTACGGCCAATATTACTGCTGGGAAGTGACGAGTGGGTCTGCTAAACCCTAATTTTCACAAATAAAAGGGTAGTGGAAGCAAGGAAGCATGTATGTATATTTTTACTAGCAGTAGTTATGTAAAAGTAGTTGTAAACTTTATGTTTCATGTAAAACTTTCTTTCCATTGTAATTTATAATCAATTTCAAGTGTAACTTTCAAGTTTTTTTTAATAAAAATTCCAAGTTTCTTTCTAAAATTCCAGTTTACATAATTTTAGTACATTTCCATTCTAGCTCATTTAATGTTACAAAATGTTATTTATGGATCTTAAGTACTCTCAGTAGCTTAATCTTAAGCTTTTATAAGCTTTTAAGTTATAAAAATAGTTCTAGCATAAATTCTCTAAAAAATCCAAAAAATTAGTTAAAAATAAAAAAAATAAAAAAAGAAGATGAAGAGAGAGCTGGAGCATGTTGAATAATGGATGGACATGGGTTAGAACTCCATGGGGAGTGTTAGGAAGTGATTTGTGATCCCTGGTTTCATGTTCTTAGCAGGAAAGCATATTGTGAGCTTTTATCCATTTTTCTCTTTTAGCTATATTACTACATTTAACTGCTTAATCTTATGCTTGTAGGTTTCTTAGGTGTATTTTAGCATATTTGTAAGCTTAATAGTGGTATTTGTTCATTGCAACTCTTTTTGCTCACATTTCTTGTTTTGACTGCCTAATTAGCTTTACTTGCATCTTGTTGTTTTTGTTGTTAATTGTGGTATTTCAGTGATCCTTTAGCTTTTATTTAGTGTGCCTAATATGTTTAAACCTTAAAATCTAGTCATTATAGCTTTAAAACCCATAGTGGTAGTATAATTTTTCTGTTAAGGGGTTGTTTGGATTTGCTTGCTTGGTTATGTTCATGTGTATTCCAGTGGTAGTTTTTACTCTAGTTAGCTCACATTAGGTGACTTTAGGTCAGTTTTACAATAAAATCCAGTAACTCTTTGTTAAAAAGTCAAAAGTTGGGTTTTAAATTGATTACTTGTTTAACTGTGGAATTTTTGAGTGCCAATCATTAGTATAGGTTTAGAGACTGCTTATCTAGCTAACTTTAGTTTCCTTTTAGGTTAATATAACTTGTTTGATCATCTAGGACTCATTAAATTTCAGATTAGTCAAACATTTATAAAATCTCAAAAAGTCAAATGCCATGTCTGCTGAAATGGACACAAATTCTTGATCACATGTAGGATTCAATCTTGATTGGAATTAGATAACTATTGTTGTTTTGAGTTAATTTGTTGCTTTTGAATTTATGTCAAGAAAAAAATCTGGTCTTGGAACTCATTTACTCATGAAAAAGTGGCCTTGAACTTGCCTGAGTGACTAGTGGAGTGCCCTGCACCAAAGTGTCTCCCAGTTGACCCATTTTTCTAAGTACCATATCTTGTTCATTATCTAATCATTCTCCTTGATTTTTAGTGATTTGTGATCCCACTTAGGTTGTCTTGTTAAATATACCCTTTGTTTGTAATTCTCAGCTTATTTAAATGCTTATTTGAGCCCTTTTTGTTGCCTGATTTGACCCATTGCTGCTGATTCATCAGTGTATCCATGAACTTGTAAATTGCATGTTCCTTTTGATTTTTGTTCTCAAAGTTGGTGGTTATAGTTGGTTCTGATTGCTTGAGTTGAATGTGTTTATGTTTGCTTTTGAATTGTGCTTTTGGGCTTATTTAGCAAACTGCTTATTTCAAACTCACTTTGGAATTTAGCCTGTTGAACCATATTTCTCTCGAGCATATCTTGTTAACTTCTTGGTGATTTAGTTTGATTGTTGATTCTTTGGATTACCCACTAAACTGGCTAGTTAGATGTACCATTCGTTTGCATTAAAATGCTTATTTGGAGTGCTTAACTTGCCCATGTAGTTGCTCTCCGTACCACTGTGTATGCTGTTTATTAGGATTCATAGAGTTTGTTGATTTCTTTGTAAATTTAGGTTGTTAGTTGTTGTTTTTATCTTGTTAAGTGTTGCTGAGGTTGTTTTTACTAGTTTTTGCTTTTGGTTTATGCTTAAGTACTTATTGAGTCAACTGCTCATTTCATTTCCTCACTTAGGCCTATACTTTTGAAACTGTGGGATTATATAAGCTCTCATAAGCTCATTTAAGCCCCTCAGTGTCTCAAGTTTGGTTCAAGTGATCTTTGCTAGTTTAGCTTTGAGATTTTAGAAACTTGTTATATTGGCTTTTATTTATCTAGCTTGTGCATCAGCTTAATTATGCCTTTGTGAGCCTATTTGTGCCTTGCATCAGTGCGCTCAGGCCATTTTCACAGGTCTCTAAATTGATCCACACTTAAGCTTTTTCTGAGCTTGAGGGCTTTTTGGAAAGCCCTTTGTGTTAACTTGTTGGTTCCACCCTCACCTTGGCCTTTAAAGCTCTTGCCCCTAGCTTATTGTGGCCTACCAATCCTCCTCAGGCCTGTTTTGTTCACATGAGTTTATTGCTTATTTGCTTAATTCAAGTTCTCAGCATGTTCCCTTGTGATTTTTAGCTTAGTTTTAGCTCACTTAAGTTGTTTGGAACTTAAAATACCCTTTGTTCAAGCTTATAAGCTTATAACAAGCTTTTTCGAGCTTAAAATTCATTTTAAGCTTAAATAAGCCACTGTTTGGTTTATAAGCTTGCTTTAAGCTCATTTTTGAGTTCTAAAATTATTGTTTTCACTATAGTTATTTGTTTTTAGTTGTTTATAAGTTTTCAAAANGCTTAAAAACCCATAGTGGTAGTATAATTTTTCTGTTAAGGGGGTGTTTGGATTTGCTTGCTTGGTTATGTTCATGTGTATTCCAGTGGTAGTTTTTACTCCAGTTAGCTCACATTAGGTGACTTTAGGTCAGTTTTACAATAAAATCCAGTAGCTCTTTGTTAAAAAGTCAAAAGTTGGGTTTTAAATTGATTACTTGTTTAACTGTGGAATTTTTGAGTGCCAATCATTAGTATAGGTTTAGAGACTGCTTATCTAGCTAACTTTAGCTTCCTTTTAGGTTAATATAACTTGTTTGATCATCTAGGACTCATTAAATTTCAGATTAGTCAAACATTTACAAAATCTCAAAAAGTCAAATGCCATGTCTGTTGAAATGGACACAAAGTCTTGATCACATGTAGGATTCAATCTTGAATGGAATTAGATAACTATTGTTGTTTTGAGTTAATTTGTTGCTTTTGATTTTATGTCGAGAAAAAAATCTGGTCTTGGAACTCATTTACTCATGAAAAAGTGGCCTTGAACTTGCCTGAGTGACCAGTGGAGTGCCCTGCACCAAAGTGTCTCCCAGTTGACCCATTTTTCTAAGTACCATATCTTGTTCATTATCTAATCATTCTCCTTGATTTTTAGTGATTTGTTATCCCACCTAGGTTGTCTTGTTAAATATATCCTTTGTTTGTCATTCTCAGCTTATTTAAATGCTTATTTGAGCCCTTTTTGTTGCCTGATTTGACCCATTGCTGCTGATTCATCAGTGTATCCATGAACTTGTTAATTGCATGTTCCTTTTGATTTTTGTTCTCAAAGTTGGTGGTTATAGTTGGTTCTGATTGCTTGAGTTGAATGTGTTTATGTTTGCTTTTGAATTGTGCTTTTGGGCTTATTTAGCAAACTGCTTATTTCAAACTCACTTTGGAATTTAGCCTGTTGAACCATATTTCTCTCGAGCATATCTTGTTAACTTCTTGGTGATTTAGTTTGATTCTTGATTCTTTGGATTACCCACTAAACTGGCTAGTTAGATGTACCATTGGTTTGCATTAATATGCTTATTTGGAGTGCTTAACTTGCCCATGTAGTTGCTCTCAGTACCACTGTGCATGCTGTTTATTAGGATTCATAGAGTTTGTTGATTTCTTTGTAAATTTAGGTTGTTAGTTGTTGTTTTTATCTTGTTAAGTGTTGCTGATGTTGTTTTTGCTAGTTTTTGCTTTTGGTTTATGCTTAAGTACTTATTGAGTCAACTGCTCATTTCATTTCCTCACTTAGGCCTATACTTTTGAAACTGTGGGATTATATAAGCTCTCATAAGCTCATTTAAGCCCCTTAGTGTCTCAAGTTTGGTTCAAGTGATCTTTGCTAGTTTAGCTTTGAGATTTTAGAAACTTGTTATATTGGCTTTTATTTATCTAGCTTGTGCATCAGCTTAATTATGCCTTTGTGAGCCTATTTGTGCCTTGCATCAGTGTGCTCAGGCCATTTTCACAGGTTTCTAAATTGATCCACACTTAAGCTTTTTCTGAGCTTGAGGGCTTTTTGGAAATCCCTTTGTGTTAACTTGTTGGTTCCACCCTCACCTTGGCCTTTAAAGCTCTTGCCCCTAGCTTATTGTGGCCTGCCAATCCTCCTCAGGCCTGTTATGTTCACATGAGTTTATTGCTTATTTGCTTAATTCAAGTTCTCAGCATGTTCCCTTGTGATTTTTAGCTTAGTTTTAGCTCACTTAAGTTGTTTGGAACTTAAAATACCCTTTGTTCAAGCTTATAAGCTTATAACAAGCTTTCTCGAGCTTAAAATTCATTTTAAGCTTAAATAAGCCACTGTTTGGTTTATAAGCTTGCTTTAAGCTCATTTTTGAGTTCTAAAATTATTGTTTTCACTAAAGTTATTTGTTTTTAGTTGTTTATCAGTTTTCAAAAAGAAAAATCCAAAAATCATCAATTGTACTTTTAGTGATAGCTTCTATTTAATAGTATTTAGCTTTTTAGCTTATTTTCCCAATTTTTTTCATTAAGTACTTAGTTTTTTTTTATATTTTTCACAAGTTCCAGATATCAAATAGTAATTTTATAAAAATTTTCATATTTTTCTATTTTCATTTGGTAATTTTAGTATTTAAAAGTAGTTTAATTAGTTTTAATTGAAAAATCAAAAATAAAATCATTAGTTGTTATTTGTTAAGCACCAGCATCTTTTTATATTTTTCTTAGGTTTTATTAGTCATAAAGTAATTTTAGAAAATAGTTTCATAATTTCTACTGTTCATTTGGTAACTTTCATAATTTAATTAGATTAATTAGCTTTTAATTAGTAATTAAGTAAATTAAATCTAAAAAAGTTTATTTATAAGTTTTAGGACTTTTTATAATTTTTTAAGACTTCTGTAGTTGTTAAATAGTTTTAGAAAAAGTTTGGTAATTTTCTAAATTATTTTAGTATTTATTTTAATTTAAGTTAGTTTAATTAGTAATTAGTAATTAATTAATATTAAATAATTAATAAGTCAAAAAAATAATTTTTTTTCTTAAAATTTTCTTTTTTCATTAGAATCTTAGAAAAGTAATTTTCATAACAGTAGGATTTTATTTTCTCCCGTTTCACTTTCTTATTTTGCGCGTTTGCGTTTCTTTTAAATTAAAACGCGCATTTTTAGATTTAACTCACGTTTTTAGGTTATCTGATTATCAGTAATTGTTCATATAGTGTTCTTAAGCTATTCTCAATCATAGTCTCTTAGTTTAATCATAATAATCAAAATCCTGATCTTTATGTTAAATCACCCGATCACAAGCACGTTTAAATACCATTCACACCTCGTCGGGACGTAACGACCCAAGAAAACACTATATTCCTTGGTTAGTTGGCTCAATAGGTTTGATCTTTTTGACCATTTACCTTGGTCAATATTGTCTGACTGTTTAGAGCCAATCAGAATACAAGTTCCCTAGGCTACGTTGTTACACCCATCTAGGAAAATGTTGTGTGTGTGATAATTGTGATGCATGCACAATTATCAGGAGTGGGGTCTGTTGCACTAAGCTCATGAACCACACGTTAACAATCCGGGTCATGTGGGCTGCAGACCCAACATGAGGGGATGGGAAGGATAACTTGCCAAAGTTAATCCTTCAGTGGGTTCAAGTATAGTACTTATTGGTACCACCCAGTGAGGTGTTAATACCAACGGGAGTTGTCAAACTCCAATAGATCTATCAACTATACTCGCGTTCGCGTGGGTAAAATATCCCAAACGATTAGATTCATGAATTTTAGTTATGTAGTAGTCGCAGTTTGTTTACTCGTGCAACAACCAAAGAAAAAGACTTGTATTCGGTTTTAAGTAAAGCAAGTAGCACGTATCCCCCTCACAGGGTTTGTAAAGCATTTAGAAAGCGTTTAAAAAGTGTGAGGCTATGAAAACTCACCTGGGCTTAGGGAATTCTAACTAGTGTAAAGAGTGACTCGGAAACTAGACTGCCTTACTCACGTATCCTGATGTTGTTGTTGTTGTGGTTGATGTATGTCAAGCTTTAGTTGTTTAGTTTATGTTTCTTAAGTAATTATTCTTAGGGTTCTTAGAGTTTTAGATATAACATAACACCGTTCAGGCCATCACAATTCAGAAGTATAAGACTCCTCACATGAAGCTACCTACTATTGTATTATGTTATCAACATAATACCGTTTGGGCCATCATAATTCAGAAGTTAATACTCCTCACATGAAGCTCCTTACTATTGAGTCATGTTGTTATTAGGATTTAGTTATGACATAACACCGTTCGGGCCATCATAATTTAGAAGTATATGCAATAATCGTTTGAGGAGTCAGGGCACTTTAAATCGTAAACCAAACAAACTCGTCAGAACGAAATATCCACATAGTACTCCTCACATGAAGCTCCCTAGTATTGTGTTATGCTTCTAACTTTAAAATAGGTTTGCTATATATATGAAATAGTTTACTTTATACCCTTTAAGTTTAGTATATTTACCAAATCTACCCTAGACATATGATACTTATAATACTTATGTTTATAACTATCTAGACTTAACACTATTAGTCCTTTTACTTATATATTTTAGAAAAATGAAAAAAATGATCCTTGGACTTATAAGTTTTCTATATTTACCCTTTATACCCTTATCTTTATAACTTTTGCAAAACTAGTCCTTTTAAGTTTATAACTTTTTAACTTTTTATCCTAGGGTTTTATAACTTTGCAAAAAGGGTCTTATTACTTAAAATTTCTAAGAAATGTCAAAAAAAGTCCCTAGACTCTATATTTTTAGAAAATTACCATATATACCCCTGTGCATGGAAAACTTTCCAAAACTAGTCCTAATTCGATGCAAACTATATTTTTATGAAACAAAAAAGATTTCCTAGCTTATGTTTAACTAATTTTAGTTATCTAAGTTACCTAAGTCAGATTTTAGCTTATGAAAAGGGCTTATAGTATGAAAAAGGCAACTCGTCTCTTTTTAGGGTTTTGAAATGAAAACTAACTAGTTCTAGTGTTCAAGGCTTAGGCAAGGGATCCTATGGGTTCTAAGGCACCTAATATCTATCCAAGGACTAATCTAAAGCTAAAATAACTAAGGTAAGGGCTTACCTAGGTCGGGAAGGGTTTAACGAGGGTATACTAGGGTTTCTAGGGTTTCTCGATAGAAATGTGACTCGACAAGGCCTCAAGGCTCACCTAGCTCGACTCATAGGACTTCCAAGGACTTACCATGACTACTAGGACTAGAGAATGTTTAGGTTTAAAAAGTGAATAGGTGTGATTCAAATGGAAGGGAGGTCGAGGGTATTTATAGTGCAACGAATAGTAGCGACCAAGAAATGGAAGAAGGAGGTGTCGAGGAGGGGGGAGGTAAGTAAGCTGAGCTAGGGGAGGTCGTGCCAGGTCTAGGGTGTGACGAGGAGGAGATAGGGAGGTCTATAGGCGGTTATGGAGTCGGTTTAGGGTATATGTGGTGGAAATGGGTCGAGAGATTGAAGGTGGTGACAAGTAGGTGATGCACCTACTTGCTTGGGTTCTTGTAAGGTGCTAGGGTGCTAGGTTGGTATAAGGGAGGTGTTGGGGTGCTTGGTTGTAAGATTTGAGGTACTATAGTAGCCTAGTTCTAAGGTTTAGGTCTATTTCTAACCCAGTTATGCCTAGAGTGAGTTTAGGGTTTTGCCGAGGGTTTAGTGCATAAGTTAGGTTCCTAAGAGTGTTTAGTGACTAATCCTAAGGCATAATGGGTTTATATTAAGTGGTGGTAACTTATGGGAAAGATTTGGGAAGGTTTGACCTAGTTTTCGGGAAGTTATAACCTTGTTATGGTTTTGTGCCTAAGGGACTTGTACCTAAGTTCTAATGGGTTGTACTAGTGCCTAAAGGTCCTAAGGTATCCTAATGTTCCTAAGGTAACTCATACTTAAGCCTTGGACACTTTCAAACTAGTTTAACTAAGCATATAGGGTTTAGTAAGCACATAGACCTAATTAGGGTTTGTTTAGGGTTTATTATGGTGTTGTGGTAAGTTTAGTGTGTTAGATTGGTAAATTACTTATTATGGTGTTGTTGTGATCTTATGCTTGACATACCAGAGGTTTGTAGGGTGTGAGTGTTGAGTTATTTGGCTTGTGAGGATACGTGGGCAAGTCTAGAGAGTCATGCAAGTAATGAATGCACATAAAAAAGCAAAAATTTACCTGTGAAATACCTACTATAGGTATTTGTAATGGGAATGATAGTGATGAGATTTGTGGGTTGTTATAGTCTTACCCCCTTAGAAGAAATCTCGTCCCGAGATTTTGATGAACGTAGGAGTAGGGGAAAGAATGAGTCGAGAAAGATAAAAGAAAAGGAAAGAGTTGTGCAAACGGAGCAGGAATTGTTTGTACATGTGCCAGATACTTGGTCTCATTTGTTTATATCTCATTACTTACAAGTAATGGCGTCCCAATCCTTGTAAGCAAAAGCTTATAAATTCATGATCCATTCGGTTTATAACTTTCTTCTTAAAATGAAAAAGCATCCTAATTCATTTTATAGAATAGTCATCACAAATCGTCCTTAAGAAGTGTCGGCGGAAAATGGAAAGAGTGATCCATATTTAAGGAAATGTGTGTCAAGAGTGTTTTGGAGACAAGTTCAAGTCATGACAAAGACAAGTTCAAGCCATAGTAGAGACAAGTTCAAGCTATGGTAGAGACAGGTTCAAGCCATGGTGGTTAGTTCTACAACCTTTCTTTTGAGTAACAAATCACCTGGTAGTTATACCATGTTATGACTAGTGTGACGGGCGTTATCTCATTCTTGCAACCTTTGCAAGGCGAGATAATGTAATACCATAGTCGAACATAATGAGGATTAAAGTTTGGCATAGATATTCTTACAAGATCTAACTAGTAGAATCTTGCGATATGACGAGAAATACAAGTCCTAATTCTTATAACCTTGTAGGATGGGGTGGAGAGAGAATATAGAGAAGGAAAAATAGAGTGAAAAATGACAGAGGAACAAAAAGAAATGAAAAAGGAGTGAAAAGAAGGATTGAAAGTAGAAGGGTGAATTTTTATGGGAGAGAGTGAAAAGGAAAGAAGGCAAGGGATGAAATAGGAAGGTATGAAGGAGTGAAGGAATAATGGAGGAGTGGGTTTAGACGGAAGAGTAGGATTAAACGGTAGAGTAAAAAGGTGGGAGAATAAAATTTTGAAATGGAGGGAGTGGAAAAAGGCGGGAGAGTGAAATTTGAATGAAAGTATGTGGGGAAACGGAAGGGTAGGGTTTAATTTGGAAAAATAAGACTAAACGAAGGAGTAAAAGTATAGGATACCTGTAGAGATAGTATCCTAATGGAATTTTAAGATTTACTAGATTCCTCCAAGTTTTTGTTTTCCCCCCTAAGGTTCTTCTAGTTTTTCTTAACTTGTCCTAAACTTTTAAAGGTGATGTGTTTGGTTCTAAGGAAGTAGAGGGTTCTAAAGTGGGAGTAGGTTTAAGTGGTTTCTTTCCTAAGGTTTTACTAGGAGTGTTACTATTCCTAGGTAAGGTTTTGGGTTTTCTCTTTTGTTTTAAGTTGTCTATTACTACGAGTATCACTATTATTATAAGTATTACTATTTCTAGGTACTTGAAACCAGTTAGAGTAGTATCCATGTTATCTTCTAAGTGTAATTCCTAATGTGTTTCCTAAGAAATATTAAATCCTAAGATGTAATCTAATATCCCCAATTATCTTATCTCTAGTTATAGATAATAGTCTCAAGATTTAGATCTAGGTTATAAATTTTTAGGGTAGGTCTGAGATGTCCTAATGGTGTATTATTCCTAAGAGTTTCTAAATCCTAGAAGTTTATATGGGAAATCCTAAAGGTTAATTACTAGGTCTAGGTGATCTATATCCTTAAAATAGTCTATTCCTATAGGGTAGAAGCTTGCTTATGTACCTTTACTGGTAGAAGCTTAATATGCCTAACCTAAACTAGAGGTTTAATAGTTTAGGGTGGAGGTTTACTATTTAATCCTAAAATCTAACCTATGTTATAATCCTAATGTCCTTAATGAATTCTTATGTTGACCTATATCCTATCTTATAGGGATATATTCCTAATTTTTCTATCTATCAGGGTAGGGATTTGGTTTCTAATCTATAAAACCTCAAAAATTCCTAATCTTATTTCCTATTTTCTTAAGGGTTTCTAACCTATCTTAGTGTCTAAGGTATTCTATACTTAAGCTTATGTTTTCTAGGGATATCCTAAAGTTATTTCTAACCTAGAGTATAGGAATCCTAAAGGGAATGGTTCGGGTTTTACTAAGAGGGAAAGGGAAAACTAACTCGGGAATCATAGTAACCTAAGGAGGGGAAAAGGGAAAGGATAGGAATATGCTCATATATGATTGCCATATATTTGCATATAGGATAGTTAGGGGTAGATTCTCTAACTAGGGGAAGGATAGCTTAAGAAAGTTGTGGGAGTAGTGAGGATTTAGAGATCGGAAGGGAAAGAATTCAGATCTTTATGGTGTAGAATAAAAATTCTCACCATTAATAGGGAAAGTGTTTGGAAAGGTTGAGTTTTAGGGAGGAGGGAGTATAAGGGAGACTTAAAACAGTTTTGAGATTCTATGTATCTAAGGCATTGGGGTGGTTTATCCTAAGTTTCTAGTGGTAGGGGTTCAAGGTTCATGGTAGGTTATAACAAGTACCTAACTTGTCATAGTTTATAGGGTAGGTCTATATTCCTAGGGGTTACTATAGGGTTAGGGTGACCTAAGGTGGGGAGAGGCATTCCTAAATCTAGTTTATCTAAATTTTCCTAATTGAGGGGAACCAGGTAGTTTCTAAAGCCTAACTTATTTTATTGATTTCCTATTTTACATATCCTATAGGCACTAATTATTCTAAGGCATACTTCCTAGGGTTATTAAAGGCATATTATTTAGGGGTTTTCTAAGGTTTTCCTAATTCCAAGAGTTGGTATTTTCTAGGTTTGATTGATGATTTTCCTCATCATCATCAATCATCTTTTCTAAAGTGCATATCCTAAAACGGGCAAAGGCTATTTTAGGGTGGTGTCTCATTTGGTTTTTCTGTATTTTAGCTACCTTAAAACGGGTTTCTTGTAAGGTATTTCTTAAACTACTATAGTCAGGTTGATTACCTAAGTTATTATCATGACCTTTTTCTATCTTCTAAAGAAGGTCAAGAAAATTTCATCTATGTTATTTAAAATTTCCTCTAATTGATTTTCCTGGTTTTCTAAGGTTGTCCTAGTGGGGTTTTCTCCAAATTCATCTTTCCAAGATGAAATAAATGGGAGGGTTTACTAAGTAGGGGTTAGGTGTTAATGTATAGGATTTCCTAAGGTCATATCTAGGGGTATAGGTAGGGATAGGGTTCCTAGGTATACATGGTTCTCTAGAGAGAAAGAAACCATGGGGTTCTAATCTAGGTGTGGAGAATGGTGGATGTAAAACAGGGTTTAGAGGGGTTATAGGTGTTGCCTTAGCATATAAATCTCTCAAGTATTTTAAGTGTGGGTTATCTATGAAAGGTGTAAAACCTAAGGGGTGAAGGTGTATCTAAACTATTCCTAAAGTCTCCTAAGGTATCGGGAAGGTAGGGTTTAGGGGAATAATCTAGTACATTCGGAGAGAAAAGATCATTCTCCGGATGTAAACTAGATGAGATGGGGGTAGAGTAGTGGGGAGTAGACATAGCTAACTAATAATAGAGATGATATGCATTATGCAACAGTTATGCAACTAAGTACTATTCTAAATGCATCATTTAGCAGTTAAGCAATTAAGAACTATACTAACGTTAGCATGTATGATTACGGAGGATGGCAGGGGCACTGAGGACTTTCTCGGGTTTAGGAAAAGTAGTTGTAGTTTAGGTTTTGACCTTGTTCTCTACGACTGATGCTCTGATACCAATCTGTAACACCCCCACTTTCACGTTTCGCAGCGGATTTAGAGTTGGGGTATTACTTCATGGGATCACAGTTACAGTAATAGAAAACGACTCGAAAAGAGACGTTTTTATAAATATTTTATCATTCATTAAAATATCAGAGTTTTATTAAGGTGAGGTCCCGTGAATCTAAGTGTGAAAAAGTGTGAGAATGATAACAAAATTGAAAGTCCTCCGAGTTCAGTGCCTCCTCCTGCCATGTCTCCATAATGACCTAGGATACATGCTTAAAAAGTCAACACTAGGTGTTGAGTGAGAATCATAGGTTTAGGTTTTAGTGAATACAAGTTCCCTGGGCTACGTTGTTACACCCATCTAGGAAAATGTTGTGTGTGTGATAATTGTGATGCATGCATAATTATCAGGAGTGGGGTATGTTGCACTAAGCTCATGAACCACACGTTAACAATCCGGGTCATGTGGGCTGCAGACCAAACATGAGGGGATGGGAAGGATAACTTGCCAAAGTTAATCCTTCAGTGGGTTCAAGTATAGTACTTATTGGTACCACCCAGTGAGGTGTTAATACCAACGGGAGTTGTCAAACTCCAATACAACTATCAACTATACATGCATTCGTGTGGGTAAAATATCCCAAACGATTAGATTCATGAATTTTGGTTATGTAGTAGTGGCATTTTGTTTACTCGTGCAACAACCAAAGAAAAAGACTTGTATTCGGTTTTAAGTAAAGCAAGTAGCACGTATCCCCCTCACAGGATTTGTAAAGCGTTTAGAGTAAAAAGTTTTAAAAAGATGTGAGGCTACGAAACTCACCTGGGCTTAGGGAATTTAACTAGTGTAAAGAGTGACTCGGAAACTAGATTGCCTTACTCACGTATCCTGATGTTGTTGTTGTTGTTGTAGATGTATGTCAAACTTTAGTTGTTTAGTTTATGTTTCTTAAGTAATTATTCTTAGGGTTTTTAGAGTTTTAGATATAACATAACTGTTGATCCCAGTTGAGCAATTGATCTAGAATTACTATCTTAGATAAACCAAGACAATAATGTATAGAAGCTGACTTGTATATAACCTTAATCACTATGCGGAATATAGTAATTAACTTAAGAAGAACACGAACACAAGTAATTCACACCTTAAACACTTCAATATAATTAATACGAACACTCTGAATAGTGCTAGGGTTTTACAACCTTGAAGTGTATGAATACTAGAATAATACGTACTCTAGTCTAACCCTAGGATCACCTTTTATACACCAAGGAACCCTACGG
>LBNU01009192.1:2266-13909 GCA_014162995.1 Artemisia annua | reverse complement strand
TGCATGTCTAAAGTGAATGCCGCTAACTTTTCATTTACCCATATCATTCATTTACCCGTATATCATTAATTGGGTAGCATGATAGCAAAACACAATGGCCACAATGTTAACTCTTACGGAAGAAAAAACATTTATATTTTCACTTGCTTTTGGTATTTTAATTTAATTAGACTCCTTTGTATATTTTCAAACCTTTGCTATTTTTTCTTTCTAATAATATCCACCGTTCAAAAAAAATACTTCGTATTTAATTAGACATCCAATATTCAAATCCAATCTTTCGCATTAGTTATATTCTATAGTTCATATTTAGCAAGTCTCATACTTTCTATACATAATAGATTTCATTTTCTTATTACGTTTCCATCTAGGGAATTGGAAAGGAAAGGGATCTTTGCTCAAACTAACATCATCACAAGACTATATGGAAGAAAGCTTGGTCAAGATAGTCATTTTTCTCTTTTAATGGTGGCCGATCCAAAAGGAACCACCCAAACCACACATCTCAATCTTATCACAAAGGAAGGTTTTCTTAAGGGTTGGAAAAAAAAAAAAAAAAAAAAAAAAAAAAAAAAAAAAAAAAAAAAAAAAAAAAATTTATGAATAAAAAAAAAAAAAAAAAAAAAAAAAAAAAAAAAAAAAAAAAAAAAAAAAAAAAAAACCGGTTAAAACCGGTTTTTTAAAAAAACCGGTTAAAACCGGTTTTAAAACCGGTAAAAAACCGGTCGGGGCAAAATACTCAAAACCGATCTAACCGGTTCGGTTAAAAAAAACCGGACCGGTTTTTAAAAAACCGGTTTTTTGAAAAACCGGTTCCAGTTTTTTTTTCGGTTAAAAAAAAACCGGTTTGAAACTTGCATCTCTAAACCAACCTATCTAATATTAGGATCATTGAAATTAGCAAGAATATAGGTCTACGAGTTCAGTTGAGAATAACAAACTTCGTAATATACTTACATGTGCTACACAACTAGGGATGGCAATGGGCGAGAAAAAACCCACAACCCGCAGGTACCCGCCATAAATGGGTGGGTAAACGCATCAATTTTTACCCACGGGTGGGTTGTGGGTGAAAACCTTTACCCATCAGTGGTTGGCGGGTGGGTGACGGGTGAGGCATACCCATCAGGGGTAAACCCATGACACCCATTTAAAATACCCATGGGTATACCCGTCAAAATACCCGTGGGTGTACCTATAAACCCATGTTAAAATTAATTATACTAATTAAAATATTTATGATGTTGCAGGTATACATTTAATAATTATCAAGTCTCATAAAAACACATTATTCTATAAGTTTGTTTGAGTTTCAAGACTAAAAAAAGAATATGAAAGATCAAAATAAATAAAGTTGTATACATGTTAACATGTATAATCTCATACTCTCACTTCGTCCTTGTGCTAAAATGCATCTTACCTGCCTCTTTCTTGCTCGCACTTCGACTCACCTGTAACTTCAATTATACCCTTTATCAGGTACACAACTAATACATCTAAGTATTCTAGTAGGATGCTAAGAACACCAAGAATTTTTTGTTTTGCTAAAGATGTTTTAACTTATTTTACTTTATCTATTTAATGAACAAATATTAATGTCATTTGGTGTACTGATGTTTGATTGATACTTTCAGACATGCGTTTAAGTACTTTGTGAACTAGGTATTTGGCAAATTGATTGGTGTCTTATTACGCAGTTTCGTAGTTAGTTTTCATATCAAAGTTTTATAATTTTGTTGCATAACGCTAACCCATGGGCAAAAAATACCCGCGGGCATGGGCATGGGTAAAAAACTGTACCCATTGGCGGGTGACGGGTGAGAAAAAAACTACGTGGGTGGGTGACGGGTTAGAGGTACCCGTGCCCATTGCCCACGGGTGCCATCCCTATACACAACAAGGTATATAAACTTGAGTGGTGTTTAATAAGGAGCTATCACTTTTCTTTTACCGAATAACAAGGAATCTGTTAATTCATGTAATAGTATCATGATGCTTGAATATTGTGACCACCAGGGACGGACCCAAGATTTTTGAGAGGGTGTTGCACAAAATTTTTTTATGACCATGAGTACTAAAGTTGCTCGATAAATAATTTATTAGGTAAAATTGGGTGTTGCACGAGCCCAGAAAAGACACATTTTATAAAAAATTTACACTTCGTGATCTAAAATTGGGTGTGGCCCGTGCCACTCCCGGCTCCCATGTGAGTCCGTCCCTGGTGACCACCGTAAGAAGATATGGAAATGCCACTCGATTTGATATAAATTAGTTGGTTGTTGTAAACTGATATCGAGCTTGCCATCTCGAATTCAACATGATCATTTTTTTATGATATTAACAAGCTATCATCATACGACATTAGCAAGCCATCTTCATAATCACCAAATAATTTGATCACCTCAACATTATCAATTTTATAGTTGAGAGCATGTAACTACATTTTAAATATCAATAAATTTAAGTTGTCACCGAATCTTAATTATGATTGCAAGAAATCAATTTTTTGTTAAGTGTATTAAATAATAATAATGTAGATATTATTTTTTGCAACCTTGATCATTCTGAGTCAACGTAATCTAAATTTTCATTATGGCCATATTGACAAGCCAAAACATTTTTTTCTTTTCTTTTTATGTTTTGCATTTTTTGTCTTTTAATAATTTTGTCTTGTCAAACTTTATAAGTTACCCCAAATAATATACTCAAAACAACCTTATCATATTAGTAGATTATTCTTTTTTCTTTTCTGTTTTTTGTTCCTTATTGTCTAATCTAAGTACTTATTATGTACTTTTGGTCTTTTATTAATTTTGTTTTGTCAAACTTTATAACTGACGATGCATCGATTGTTCGGTCCTGGAACCGATCCATCTGCAGCAACGTAGTCTTTCGAATGTTGGAACAGTCCTCCGGAGACACAGGCCTTGGGTGGAACCTAATCAGTTTCGAAGGCATTAGCATTCTGGAAGGAACAACTTGCTAGTCGGTGGACCGGAAAGCAAGCACCAAGAAACATAACGTCAAGAACACCTCGTCCGACCCTATGACTTCGAATGGATCGGCAGGGCAAGCGTTTTGTGCTTTCATTTTGATATGTATATTCCTATTAATAATATTTTTAGCCGTATTTAATTTTTACATCCGTGTACGCGCGGATTAAACTTATAAAGAGAAATAATATGAGTCGTTATTGAATAACGAAAGTAAAAAAAGTAATTTTTCGGATATCATTATTTAATCTCATAAATAGTAATTATAGGTGATGTTGAATATAAAACATAAAGTAAACATATACACGCAGCGGAAAACATCACCAACAAGGATCTCATATAGCCATATGATCAATCAATAATAAACACACCATGTTAATACCTTTGTAGCGTGCACCGGGAGTCACCAACAAAGTCACCACCAATATCACCACCCACGAATAGATCAAGAAACCAAGTGATCAATAAGGTTGATCACTTCTATGATAGAAACACACTACACGTCACCGATCACCACCCGATGCTAGTCTTGACCCTGTAACACGCGATCTAGCCTTGAACTACATTAGAATAAGGTTAGATGAGATCAAAAACACAAAACCCTAATATGGGTGTGTGTTATTTCGTGGTTCTTTGGTAGAGGAAGGGGGAGAGAAAGTTGGTAAGTTGTTAATCCAAATCATCATCAGATATGACCAAATCAATTAGCACTTATCATCACAAAAGTTACACTTAGCAACCTTGAACTTCTCCTTTGTTCCTTTCTCACCTAGGCTTGCCATGGGGGCCCTAAATGGCTTGCCCATTTGTTGGTCCAATCCAATAAACTAAGTACTAGCTTAGTTATTAGTAGCCCGTTATTGATCCCGAGTTACGTAGTCGTATATATAGTGTAAATACGATAAATACAATATATATAATGGTGTCTCTGTGTATAAGTGTGTGACCCCATAGGCTCACATATGTCTAGCCATATAATTATTTATTATGACACGAGCATACTCCAACAGCTCCCACTTGCGACGTCATAATAATCAAGTAATTATACAAGCAAAGGTTAGCGTCTAGCAACACGCCAATGCCCCTAGAAATATGTGAGGGAAGTTTCTTAAACGTCTCATTTAAATGGTTTATATGTCATCCATCCTTTTGTTACAGATACTATGTTGAACACTAGACATGGATCAAAGTCATTCTATTTGTTCAACTATTATGTTTCTCGATCTAGATATTGAACAAGATTACCAAGTGAATTAAGATTCATCTTAATCTCATTTGGGTACGGCCATACAAACATCCGTTCAATTCATCGAGGGGCCCAATAGTATCTAACTCCATGACATGTGGAGGAACAAATCCTATTTTGACTGCATGTGTCATTCATGCGTTTCATATCACTCCTGAAGATGGCTTTTATAACTACCTTATTCAGGACAGCGTTTAACCATATCAAAGAATGAAATTCCACACATGCAAGACCTACTTGCATCTCAAGTCTGAGGATAAGAGACATAACCAGTTGTGAGATTCACTATTGACGCCGATCCATGCAGTGAATACTCGTAGGTTGGGTCAGTCCAATATTCATCACAATGAACAACATGTGAGTTTGGTGGAAACAGCAATTAATATTTATTCTAAATAAATATCACCAACACGCTCACATTTGCCTTAATTCGATGATACTCCCGTATCGTCAACTGGCAATGGACAACTTTAGAATAAATAAATTTATCCATGGATTAAACATGCAAATATAGAACACAGTAGTATAAATGAAGACGATTATACCCGGTATATCAATTCATTATATAATACGACTGCTTACAGTTCCATTATCCAAATACTAAAAATAGATATGCACAAGACTACATATAGATCGGAATCCGATGTTTCCACCATGATCAATTTTGTTGTACAAGACAACAAGTAGTCATCTGAGTAAACTTTGAGAATACTTGTTTCAAAATTCGAAATGTTTTGAATGATGATTGTCCTTTTGTATGTGTGCATTCAAGTACAATACGAGTATTGCAACAATACATTCCATAGTGTGTTTGAAGCTAGCAAAACACCTACTTTAGACAGCCATAATAACAGTTTCCCAAACTATAAAGTATTCTTATTCTTTTAATGTATAATGCATTAATGCTCTCAATCGAGCACATCTAGTCAGCGATTTCATCATTCATGATGACATCCTACCACGACTAGAGTTGAGAATCATCTCAGTTAAATAAGCATCAGAGTATGCAAACAAAACAGAGCTCCTCAAATATCCGTAAATGTTTGAACATATCTTTGGTCCTTGAAGGTCCATTATAATGTTCGTTTAACAATTATCTAATGACCTTCACTTAGATATTTGTTGTTATCACCTCATCTTGCATTCATGCAAATGATATAAAAAGTCCAATGCGTAATATGACTTACATAATGAATCCTTTAGTTAAACTTAAGGTCTCCATTCATGCGTTCAATTTCATCAGGTGAGATTGATCATTGAGAATCCCCTTAATAATGTGTCATATTGTGTTAGACTCAATAACCGCTTATATTTATTTTCATAACCATATGTAACAAGGTCATATGTTTTATTTTCTAAATCTCTTAAGAGAAACTTCATTCCAAACTAAGGATTAAAATCTAGCTTAGATGGAATATTGTTTCTAATATATATGTTACCGACATTGAGATTTATGAAAATAAGTACAATGCTCCTACTTGCTCTCAGTGTACTCTGGAGTAATCTTATTTAATCAAAATCAAATTAATGATTAACTTAAGATCTCAGCTCCTAGATGCATGATCTAATCCACACTTGGATTCTTATCTTTTGTATGCACAACAAAGATTATATGGATTCATAAACCCTTTTGATTACTCATCGTCCTCGCAAGGTAATCAACAAGAAAAGTGTTTTGAAATCCTTTTGTCATATTTCATTTGCATGAAAACAGGTATGACAATTAATGTGTGTACAAGTTTGCCCTTTTGAGTATTCATATCAAGAAACTCATTTTATACCTCACAGTCTAACTGATTGGTAAGAGATCAATCAAGCTCCATGAGTGATTATCTTCAAAGGACTGCATCTTAACATTCATAGTTTTGAGCTATTCATCAGATTCAAGATCTGATAATGCATCTCTTTAGTTAGTAGGTTCACTATGATCCTCCAACTTATGTCCCTTAACATTGATATAAAAACTATATCATTCAGGTGCTAGGGGTATCCTTGCGGATTTATGAATGAGAGATATCAATCTATGGTTTAACATATGCATGTTCAACCTTAGTATGACATTAGCAAGTGTACTCAGAAGGTTGTGTATTTAGCTCTTGAATAACTTCAAGATCTACAGGTGCTCCCACTTGCTTTTGTAAGTGGGGACTAATCTCCAAGTACTCAGCATCTTGATTAACAATAAATTGTTTTCAAGTGGGACATCCAAAATACATCGTTAGTTCTTGACTCTAGTTTGTTAATTACTTATTCTTAGGTACTTAACAAATTCAGAACTTCAATCAAGACATAATGGGATTCATCCCATGCCATAATACAATGGAGTCTTAAATTCCTTCTGGGTTTGAACGATATTGAGTGTACACTTGGCACATTCAATTTTCTAACCTTGATAGGTTTTGGAGGTTAAACAGTTTAAGTCATCAAATATCAAACAATATCTATAGAGTTTGATTTTCCATTATGGACATACCCTAAAGTTGTGGTATTCCATGAGAATTAATGCTGTGAGACTATCCCACAACCCATTAGATGAACTTATACTCTTTGGCTTACATATCTGCCAACCAAGTCAAACTAGATGGCATCAATAGTATTTTAGCCTAATGCATACTTTATATTATAAGTCTTTGACCAAGTCAATGACTTCATGTGCATGTTTTGACTAGAAAACATAAACATTAAATATTTTATTATACGTCGTAAGTGTACATGTCTTAACAAGAAGACATAACAAGTTAACGTCTTTACTTTACGTTATAAGTCTTTCAACAATTAACGGAATTGATGTTTGTGTCTTTACAAGAGACCTAAACATATTCAACTAAAGTAATTATGAGTACCGTCTAAATGGCCTCAATAGTAATTTCAAGTTAATTTCATACTTCATGATTATGAATTTACAAGAAGACATAATCATATTTACTAAACAATTCAGCGAATATGTTGAAGTAGCTTTTCATGTTATCTTGACATTTGTTCTAATTAGGGCAACATACATTTTATGTGTATAAGTCCTAGTAGAACCTTAGTTTTCTTACCTTGCAGTCAAGAAAAACCGTTAGTCATATTGTTATATGTTGTACCTTGCACACAATTAAGATTTCTCCCACTTGTGCATGGCACAACATTATGCAAGTAAATATGACAGTGTCACAGATAACATATGATTTTAGTCAAAATCAAAGTATAGATGTGTAGAACCTATATTGCTTTTATAATGAATCATGCATAACAATTTTATTGATAACATTTCAGGAAGCAACATCAGGAACGAGACAAGTTATCTTATAAAATTTATGCAATGGTTCTCATAAAAACTATGATGCTTAACATGCGGAAAGTAATGTATTATTTCAAGACAATCTAGAAATAAGATGGGCAACTTGTAAGTTAATAGAGCTTACAGCTCCCACTGGATTAGAGAACATTACATGTGTTTCGTCACCAGTAATACGATCACGTAGCTCCCACTGGATTAGACAACATTATAAGTGTTACATCACCAGTGGAGAGTGAGTGACGATTGGATACTTTCCTTCTTTCTTTGAATATCTACACATTATTGCTAATGTGAGTCACTTTGACTAGTAAACATGTACTTAGGTATTCAAGGAAGTGCATCAAGTTCTAACATATAGATGATGGGCTAGCCATCATTTTTAACTTGAAAAATAGGCATGCATTTCCTCCATGTTTATTGGGTTAAGACACATTGCTAGGTAATCATGCTAGTAATTGCCTTTACCACTTTGCGGTGTATTGATATTTCCAATTTCTAATTATTTAAACTCATTTTAGTTTGGTAGCTATAGAAAACGTGTTCTCTAGTTATCCAAATATCTTATATTTCTTCAAGGTTTCAAAACCGTAACTAGGGTTATAAAACTAACTTGAAAGAATAAGATGTGCTAACATACTTAACCGTTTTGACATTTACAAGACATCACGATTTCTAGAGTATGTATGCTTTGAGTTTGATTAGAATTAGGACAATTCAAATATTCCTATTATAGCTTTTCCTCATAAAGAAAAAGGATAGGAACAAGTCTCTTTCTTACAAGGGAAGGAAGACTTAGTTTGATCCTTTTAACAAGAAAAGAACAAACTCTTGTTTACGGTTTGAGTTGCATTAATTCATTAATTGAATTTACAAAGTTCATTATTTAGTATTTTCGATAATTATCCTTTTATAAATTAATTACCCCATGTTTACAATTTAAAACAATTAATTTACGAAAAGGCTAAGATCCACATTGTGCTTCTACTATCACATCAGTTGATCTGCTAGCAATAGTAGATTCAATTGGTAGGCGACGATCACCAATTGTATTACATGTACAACTCTTAGATCCTTATGGGACTCATGGCATCTAGTGTCAAACAACTAGTGTCATGTAGGCATGTTTAGTCCCATCCTTGCCTCGGGTCAAGGTCTCACCGCTTAACTCGATTAAGTCATCCAATTTGAGAACGTGTGAGAATATATCTAGGTCCCACGCATAGAGAATAGTCACCTTGAGTTACAATTCAACCTAGGTCCCACGCATAGGCAAAAAGTAATTGCAAGTGTTCTTAAAATTGGACGGCATGACTTAAATTTTGACGGGTAAAAGTTTTGATGTGAATCAAAAGGTGTACGAAAGGAGCATGCATTCATCCTTCGTAGCACAAGTTAAAAACTTTTCTTAACTTAAGTCTAATCATTGTTTTAATTTATGTGTGTCAAGTTGTCCATTTTCATGACTAATATACATCCTAGGTGGATAATAAGTTTGGACAATACATAAATGGAATAACATACATAACAAGTTTAAGTGTTATTTTAAAAAACAATGATTTCAAGTTTCAAAAACTTAGTTAAACTAAATCCAAAGACTTAGTTTTGAAGATGGTTTGTGTTTCGTTTTAAGTTTTTAGAAAACTATTTGCAATTTACATATGTTCACAAGATATATAAAAAGCAAAATCACAAACACACAACCACAATATGCAAAGCCTCAACCGATGAATAAACCTATGCTCGGTCTCGTGAGCCATCACGAGAACCAAGAGTCAACTAGGGACAAACCACACAACCACACGGAGGGCTCCCACTTGCTCCAAGACAATCAAGAGCAAGTAAAAACCCCATTATGCACATGAAGTCATGAATCTGCCAGCCCAGAATTTCTGTATTGTGAGGCCCATTCGGCCTAGAAGGAGTACTCTACGGGCTTAGCACCGAACTACAAAGTTGTAGGCCCATGTCTTGTGTACCTGCACAAAAAATTTGAGCCTCTAACTCCTTACCAATCACCGGGAAAAGCAAAAATACTGCAGCTTGTTCCAGCAGCTATTTTCAGCAAAAATGTCTTTAACTCTTTCGCCTTTCGCCACCAAGCAACGATTACATGAAATTGAAAGTAAAATACAACTAATCTACTTTCTAACTACTGTAAAAGTGCCCAAACAATGGCTACAACCAAAAGGAAGATCATTACATAAGTGCCGAAACAATGGCAAAAACCCCAAAACAAGAAATTAAAGCAACATTCACAACAATCCATGTCACAAGTGGTCTAGGTTTTCATCGGCTTTGCATATACACACAATTATACCATAAAATTATGTACAAAACAAGGTGTTGGCTAACTCCATGGACAAACATGCATGTATTTGCCATGGAGACAAAATAAATAACAAGAAATAAATTGTTAGCCAACAAAAACGAATAAATAATTAACAAAAATTAAAACCCCAATTGGTACACGTGTGAATTGGCCTTAGGTTCATAACCTACTGATATTAGGACATTCTTAACATCATTTTGCCACAGAAAATGAAGCCTTAGGGGCTGATTTGAAATCGATCAAAAACACGCGTTTTAGGTCATTTTACACGTACCGGATAAGTATACCAATCAATATATGCATAACAAATGGCCATGGGACCAAAAAGTGCAGATCATAAGACCCCTAAAGGGTGGTCTCATATACAAAAAGTTAGCCCCGGGGGCTGATTTAAAAACACCCTTTGATTCAATCTAAAAAACACGTTTTTAGCCATTTTTACGCATACAAGATGATCATATGACATCATATGATGGCTCTGATACCACTATAGGTGATGTTGAATATAATGAACATAATAATAACAAAGAAACACAGCGGATAACATCACCAACAAGGATCTCATATAGCCATATGATCAATCAATAATAAACACACCATGTTAATACCTTTGTAGCGTGCACCGGGAGTCACCAACAAAGTCACCACCAATATCACCACCCACGAATAGATCAAGAAACCAAGTGATCAATAAGGTTGATCACTTCTATGACAGAAACACACTACACGTCACCGATCACCACCCGATGCTAGTCTTGACCCTGTAACACGCGATCTAGCCTTGAACTACATTAGAATAAGGTTAGATGAGATCAAAAACACAAAACCCTAATATGGGTATGTGTTATTTCGTGGTTCTTTGGTAGAGGAAGGGGGAGAGAAAGTTGGTAAGTTTTTAATTCAAAATGATCATCAGATATGACCAAATTAGTTAGCACTTATCATCACAAAAATTACACTTAGAAACCTTGAACTTCTCCTTTGTTCCTTTCTCACCTAGGCTTGCCATGGGGGCCCTAAATGGCTTGCCCATTTGTTGGTCCAATCCAATAAACTAAGTACTAGCTTAGTTATTAGTAGCCCGTTATTGATCCCGAGTTACGTAGTCGTATATATAGTGTAAATACGATAAATACAATATATATAATGGTGTCTCTGTGTATAAGTGTGTGACCCCATAGGCTCACATATGTCTAGCCATATAATTATTTATTATGACACGAGCATACTCCAACAATATTCACTTGTGAGAAACAAAACATAAAGTTAAAGTGAAAAAAACTTTTTGTAAAAATTGGATTTATGTTCACCTGTGAAAAAACAGAAACAAATTAAATTGAATTTATTTCCAGCTGTGAAAACAGACACTAATCAAAATAAATTCTTGTATCTAAAATGAAAAGAAAACTGATTTTATTTTCACATGTGAAAAAAAAAAATTAATGTTATCTATGAATTTATTTGAAATCTTGACCTGATCATACATTGTCACTAATCACTAGTCTATTTTTTGGTATTTGCAGAAAAAAGTTCTAGTTGCCTATTTAGATCAAGTTAAACATCCAAAGATTGAACGTATTAGAAATGCAAAACCAATAAGGATGCAAATGAAATGGAGGACAAAGAATAATCATGTTGATTGTGGAGTTTTTTTAATGCTTCATATGGAAACTTATCATGGTTTAAAGAATTGGGAATGTGGTCTTCATTTGGAGTCTGATAAACAAAAAAGGCAACTCGATTTATTGAGATCAAAATATGCTACGAAGATACTATTGTCTGAACTGAATTT